>JAOBBB020389760.1:0-17841 GCA_025331005.2 Zoanthus gigantus
GGAGCCGGCGCTTATCTCCGGTTTCTGTAGTGTTAAGCAGATGAGAGTCTTTGACTCCCCCTGGACGGGACACTAATTCATCGCAGGTTAGCTCCCAGCATTCCCTGGTACTCATTTACCTACCCCGGAAGGATGGAAAGCTGAGTTAGCTTTGGCAGGAAAGAAGTTCGCACAATTATTCAAATTTTGGCAGAGCCGCGGGTCGAACTGGGGACTTGGTGGTCGGAAGTCAGAGATCTTACGAACTGTTCCAACTACGCCCGCTTAAACAGACTGACGGGTTAGATTTTTTCCTCTCGACAGTCAATGATCTGTCTTAAATCGATGTTTAACTTAAATAAATACACTTTGTAAACTTTGCAATGTTTTTTCATGACCGTCCTGAAGGTATCAAAGTAGTAAACTATATGCGAACAGCATTCCACTTGCTAACCATAGCAACTATTTAATATTTTTTACATTGCAAAAAACATTCACAGACTGTTTCGTTTCATTTCATTACTTACACCGCGTTCCTAATTTCCATTGTGTTGAACTAATTAATTTACGTTTTGCTTTACACGCCCGTCTTGCTGACTGCCAAAATCTTAGGAACTGTTTGTTTGTTACCGCGAATTTCTTTGTTCTTTTGCTCTGTGGTATTTTTAATTTATATGTAAATTCTTGGTAAAAACAAATAAACTGCAACTGAAACTAAACTGAATTTACTGCTAAAATGGCCCGGTATTTAGAATGGGGAGGGGGGATGCATGTAAACTTGAAAATGAGCTTTTCATGGCGTATCGCTGAAGTCGACTCTTAAGCAGACGGTCAAGTCATTCGAACAATCCAAAATGACACATTTGTATTGAATATAAAGAGATATTATTCATTGCCGTTTTGTTGCCGTCTGTTTATCTTAAGCTCTGGTTCTTTTCTGGTAGGTCCTTCATATATGGTACATAATGGTGGAGCATACTTATAATAAATAACATTGTATATGATCAACTGCAATGTTATTATAAGTATGCTCAACCATCATGTACCATATATGAAGGACTTACCTTTTTTCTTCATTAACCGCTGTGCAGGTGCTGCAGCTTTGTGGGCGCTTGCAGGGTCAGTACGTCGCCAACAGCAACGTATTGCGACAATGATAGGCATAAGCACGTTGATTGAGATGTTGATGACGTCAGAAAAGTTACAGTACATAGCTGGCATGGCTTTGATTTCAATTGTGACAGAGAACATCGACAACCAGAACAAAATTGTGCAAGGGGATGGGATACGACCGCTGGTCAGATTATTGAGATCTAGGAAGACGTCACAGATGGTATGTGTACTACTGTTTCAGGGTTCGCACTTTATACTCCTTAAACTCCTTGAAAACTTCTTAAATACAATTCCCTTTTTCAAGGGCGCTTGAAAAGCCTTTGAATTGTAGAAATTTAGGGCCGTACTTCGTGTAGAGGACACAGATTCAGACAAGCTTTGTGATTGGCTGAGTTAAGGTTGGGGTGAGCTTTATCTTTTCTTTGATTGGCTCAAACGATTTGTGTCCTCTACACGAAGTCAATGCCGAAATTCATCTCAGACTCATTGAAAACTCATTGAATTTCAGTTCAACTCCGCAACTTTTGGGGCCGCATTTGAAAAAAATACTTACTTCTTCCTTTGTCGTTAATTTGCCGCTAACTAGTACCTTTTTTTTATGAAATTTTGCAATAAAAAAGTTTCTTTTAATAATTTTTAAATAATGTTTGTAAGCCCAAAGGGTATCATAGAAGATACATTTTATAACATAATACCGCTGATGAGGCACCTCCAAAAACCACTGCCAAGTCCTTGAGTACTCCATTTGTATCACGGCATGAACCCTATGTTTGCAACATTTTTTTAAAACTAATTTTACGAAGTCGCACAAATCGCGAACTTCAAGGCAAAAGATGATGGGAAGAGTAATCCCAAACAGTTTGACAAAATATTTCTCATTTACATTTTAAGTTTTTTTGGTCGGTGAAATGGTAATGTCTTATGGAGAGAGATCGTTGCAAGTTTCGTCCTTATGATCTGGGTAGTGCTGCCATTGTTGCAACAGAAAATGTTAATTTGAGAACAAATTTTCCACCAATATGGTTTTGGCATGTAAATGAAGTGAATTCGCGTCTTCTAAATGGTAATGAGCTTAGATTTGTTGTTTAACAAGGTGCAACGCGTAGATAGTTTCAGTTTCAGTTTATTTGCCACACAAATATATACATTTACAAAGCTCTTTAGAAATTGCTTTTTGAGGAGGCAAAGGAATTCCACAAGAAACTAAGAGGCTTATACGTATCCCTTAAAATAAAGATTAAGTATATCCTAAGGACGTGCTATTTTACATATATAACATGAAGTATGATTAAGATAAAAAATCAAGCAGACTGACAGGACAACCACAAAATAGCAAGTAGGAAAAAGGGAAATTTAATTAGAAACAAATATATTTAATTTTGTTTTAAACGAAGAAACATTTTCGGCGTTTTGAATATCAATAACAGTAGCTTCGACTACTACTGTGTTGGTTAGTCCTGGTTAGCCTAGTTGGTAAGGTGCCAATCTATCGTGCGTGAGGCTCGGGTTCGATTCCCGGCCGGACCAACGGTCTTAAAATAATTGAGGAGAAGGTGCTGCCTTTGCTCTAACATCTGCAAATGGTTAGACATTCGCATCTTCTCGGATAAGGACGTTAAACCGTAGGCCCTCGGAGACATATGTGTGTTTATGTGCGTGTCTGTCATGTGAAATGTCTCCCTCCACTTTAGAGTGGTAAAGATGATGTCCCCAATTAGTAGGCCTTTGGCCAGCTAAATAAATTTGACACCTAATATAAAGTCATTATTATTATACCAACAGGGAAAGTTTTTTGCCCCTAGTACAAGACCCTGATACATTATTGCTATTTTGTACCATTTTATATAAGGTTTATTCTAATAGACGTTTCTACAGGTATACAATATATTCTTGGAAAACTTCATCCTAATCAAAACAGCTAAATCCAAACTATCTTAATTTGCGTTTAGAAAAACTTGAAGCTCCTTTCGGGTCATGTGATGTCGTTTTTGGTAGTTACCAGTTTTCTCACGTTCACCTCATATAAAATAATGCAAATTTATTATGTGTCTGGACTATTTACCATTTCTTTAAAAATCGAACTTTTCAATTTTTTATATAGCGCTGAAAAAGATGGAACTAAAATCTCAAATCTATTTCTCTTTTTCCATTCCAAGTGAAATTTAATTTTTAGCTTCTCTATTCCACCCCGAGGGCTTTGAATTTGGTATACCGCAAAGTCCTGTACCATGCGTTACTCCTCATCAATTCACCTCAAAGTCCTGTACCATGCGTTACTCGTCATCAATTCACCTCAAAGTCCTGTACCATGCGTTACTCCTCATCAGTTCACCTCAAAGTCTTGTACCATGCTTTACTCCTCATCAATTCTCATCCGATCTAACTGGGTTTTCGTGCAAATAGTAAATTGCTTACGTTCTGAGTGCTTCTCCAAATATCTTCATCAAAATTTGTGAAAGTAATCTCTGTTCCCCCACGGGGCCAAATATTTAACATTGCTTTAACTGTTTAACTCCCAGAAGTCATTAGTATGTAACATCTCCCTATGACATCAATTCACTGTTCAACAGACAGGTGATAAGAATAGATGAGCTTATCAGTCAGACAGTGTTGTTTTAATAAACCCAAATTCTCTTAATTGATATGTAAGGAATGTATTGCAGCTAGAAATGAGAATTACTAATTAGATCTTGCGAGTTAAGGAGTTAAATCAGACACAACATACAGTTGAACTGGCCTCACATCCTCATATCGGTATTTTTGTGGCTACAGCCTCGTTTATGCTATCAAGTTCGAGTGTCTGTAACCATATAATCGGGAAATTATCGTAGGAAATCGTACTTTGGCGAAAACATTCGGAGCCAGTCAGCTCTAGATACAGAAAACTGCAAGTGAAACGGTTTAACAACTCCTCCTCATGGTTTTGCTGTCTCAAGCTTGTTGCAAAATTGAAAAGCCTGAAACTTTTTTATTGCTCGACAAACGGACAAAATCGAAGAACAAAGAAATACCGAATATCTAAATAGACCATTTTCGAGTTTGCAGTTGCCGCTGACAACAATGACAGCGTATTCAGTTTGTGCGGTGTTAGCCTCAATATGGAGTTAAATATTCCTAAATGCCAATGTAGTTTTACACTACTTACAACTGTGTGTATTGTTGGAGGTGTGACTTCTCGCTCGTTCTCGCAAGTATTTTTGAATATTTAACAACAGAACGAGGCTAAGACGGTAAAAAATGAATCTGCGGTCATTTAAATCAGCAGCAGATGGGAATTTGAAACTGGTCTATTCTAGTGCTTGTATCTGCTAATAGGAACCAAAAAAATGCCTATCAGTAAAACGTGACAATGAAATCACACATTTTAGTATAAACCTACTAACGGTCTAACACGCATCCTGCATTCTGATTGGCTACTCTACTAGAGGCTATTTGTGATCAAAATAGTAATGAGCCCCATTTTGTTAGAATATCAGAGGATTTCATCGATATTTTAATTTGTACATCCTTTTTGACCGATTAGTTTATACTAAAACAACTAGACTTCTCGGCCTTATTGACTACGAGTTTGAATAGCTACAGTATTGACTCGTAGTCCATTCGTCCTCGAGGTCTAATTGTTAATTAGAACGCTTGATGGACAATCGCAAAAAATTTGTACAGATGTCCGAAAAAGGGGCTAAGCCTCGCTTACAGACACGAGTTGATGGTGCTATATTTGTTGAATAGTTTTTTTAAAAAAACTATTGAAGTGCGTCGATGAGTAAATGAAGCACATGTGGTTTAATCAACTATAGGTTGAAAAGTTGGATCATTGCTGAAGGGAAAGTACAAAGTTGTCTTTTCGAGCGTGCGCCTTTTGTTAGAGCATTCTGGTATTGCTCTGATGAAGAGCTAACATTCAAAGCGTCACCTTTAAGTTTGTACTTTCCCAACAACTATGATTAAACTTTTCAATCTGGAGTATGTTAAACCACGTGCTTCATACGATGGAGCCTTTATTAAACTGTTTGTTTTTGTTATTGTGCAGCTCCAGGTCGAACGATGCAGTTAGTTACAAACGAAATTGCCGACAGACAAGATCGCGCGTAAGTCCATTCTTGAAAATGTTAACAATTCTATTCAAACTAACAAAACCTTTTTCACGTTATATGATGTTCTGTTAGAGTTACTGTGCAGTCAGGAGAGGTACTGTTCAGTCAGGCTTCCGAAGTTGCTATCATGGTGTTCTTTTGAGTAAAGAGAGGTACTTTGTAGTCATGCTGGTATAATAGCTATCAGCTGCCCCCCTTACTACTACGACCTAGTTATATGGTGTTCGGTCGGTTAAAGAGAGATACTGTACAGTCTAGGTGGCAAAGTGGTTATCAGTTGCACCCCTTACTACACTGACCTAATTATAGAGTGTTTTATTGGTTAAAGAGATATTGTGCAATCCTGCTGATGATCATGAGGTGGCTGTTAGTTGCACCTCTAACTACATTCCACAACATAGTTATATGGTGTTCGTTTGGTTAAAGAAGGTACCGTGCTGTCAGCCCACCGTGGTGGTTTTCAGTTGCACCTCTAACAACATACCCCAACATAGATATATGGTGTTCTGTTGGTTAAAGAAGATACTTTGTAGTCAGACTGTCGAGGTGGATGTCACTTCCACCTTCACTGCGACCTAAAATAAAGTAATGTACTTTGGTGTTGGTTGGTTATTTTTTATCTCAATCTGACTCCAAGTTTTTTTCCTAACTACTTCGGGATTTCTCCTGGAAAAAAATCAACTCTCAGCTATTCACAATGGCCTGCTGTTCATGGTATTTTATTTGAAGTCTACAGTAAACTGCATAGTTACAGTACCGTTGAACTAACGTAACTTCTCGAGCGTTTGCTCTTAAGTAGTCAAAATATTATTTGTTTTTAAAGAGTGAAGATAGTTTAATTAAAAAAGCAAGTAATAGAACAGTTTCTTTAATCTTGTGTAGATTACATCTGTCATTTTATTCAGTCATAACTAATAAACCTGAAGTGAAACCTTTCTCCATTTCCAGAGACACTCTCAACCGCCATATTGACCGAAAACGAAACCAAGTAGCCCAACATCAACGGCAGGTTGCAAGTCTGGAGACGGCTGTTCATTGTCTCAAAACCGACAAAGTATGTTTTCATTTGAACACTAGAATAACATGAAAATCATTTAGCTGATAATGTAAATAGTTTAAGTAATTGCCAAGAAAAATGTAGCTTTCAACTATGGCGTCTGCTTAGCTGTTGGTTATTACCTATCTCATTTTGTAATACCGCTAGACTGCTCCTGCTTAGCTCAAGGGCTGAATCTCGTTAACCCTTTCAGTGCCAATTGTATTTTGAAATTCTCCCAACTTGAGTCTATACTTTTCATTGAACAAGTTTAAGAGAATTTTACTTTCAATCTTCAGTAGTTTACTTTGTTTGGTCAATTCTCATTTTCTCATTACCAAATGTAATATTTTGTATGTTATGTTAGGAGAAGTTGGTTGTTGATAACTGACTGGGACTGAAAGGGTTAAACTATGCATTTTTTTCCAGCTTCTGTCACGCAGTTATTTAATTTGCATACATAACCTGCTATAACCGTTTTTGTAGGGTCATAATTGATCAATATCAAGTGATCTGGGGTCTATCGCACTACAAAATTGGCATTCCTCGCAATCCAACTATGCAAGATTTAGTAGTTGTATATTCAGCTTCGAAATAACTATAGATGAAATGTTCGTCTGGATACAAGCTTCTTTTTCTCAGAAGAAAAAACTTCTGAGTCCCTAACGGGAATGGAACACATGACCTTCTGTTATTTCCAAGCTGAATATATAACTACTAATTGATAAAAACGTATGGATATTTTGAGCCAGCAGTTAGCAGGACATATATACCCGATACTCTATCCATAAGAACCAAGTTAAGTGACCCGTTCCCTACGTGAGTTCCTGTAGCTCAGTGGGTTAGAGCGTCTGACCGGTAATCAGAAGGTCATGGGTTCGATTCCCGTTAGGGACTCAGAAGTTTTTCTTCTGAGACAAAGAAGCTTGTGTCAACACGAACATTTCTTCTATAGTATTGCATAATATTGTACAAACAATTAATAAAAATCAAACTATTATTAAAATAATACCAAAATTCCTCCTTCCTGGGTAGCTTGTCCTGATGTTCTCACAGTCTGTAGAACCTGGAAGCCACCAAAGGGAAATTTAAATCATTCAAGAAGAAAATGAATGAAAGAGCCAAGAGTTAATGGAACTTGGAAATTTATGGAATAAAAACCAAGTCTAAATGTTTTTGATATGTAATAAGCCATTTTAAAGCTGATACCCAAACCAATTTATTATTTTGACGATCAGCAACATAAACTAAGGAAGGGGTGGGTGGGGACTAGTTGGTGTAGTTGGTTAGATCTCCACCTTCTGACCATAAGGTCCCCAGTTCGATCACAATGCAACTCTTCTGAGATTCAATATTTGCACGACCTTCTTTTTTGCCTAAGCTAACTCAGCTTTCCATCCTTCCGGAGTAGGTAAATGAGTATTAGCGTCTGCTGGGAGCTAACTTGTGATGGACTAGTGTCCAATCCAGGGGGAGTCAAAAAACTCTCATCCACTTAACACTATAGAAAGAGAAGATAAGCGCCGTCTCCATGGTCAAATTGTCTTGAAAAGGATTTGGTTTAGCTTTTTGCTTAACATAAATTACATATAACAGTTCTGAACACCAACATACACATAATTAGATAAATAATATGTATAGCACTGGCTGCATAGTGTAGCCAAATGTGAAGTGATCAAACGTAATTGAAACTTTCTTTTGATTTTCTTACATGGGAAACTTATCCTGTTTGTTTGTAGCTATGTCATGCTTATGAGTCCTATAAAGGTGACGAAAGTGCTAACCAGGGAAGGAAACAATCAGGCTCCTATTGCCTAAATGTATGGTAAATTTAACAGGTAATAATCAACTACCATTTTAAGAGGTTGCAAGTATTTATGTAGCACTAGCTTCCACATGCTAGTGCATTTCCTTGTATATAAACCCCTAATTTTCAGCAAAAATATGCCACCTTTCGCAATATACAAAAAGGTCTTCAAATAAAAAATTTGAAGTGTCTATATGGCCAAAATGTTTTTTTTTTGGTTTTTGTATCTCTAGAATGCATAGAAGAATATTTTAAACATTCTTTTCGATTCCGTCACATTTTTGCCACAAAATCGAGCTTTTAAGTTCCCGCGCCAGCCACGCCCAACAAAGATGAGCGGGAGTTGCTAAGTCTGGGTCCAGAACAGGCCGTGACGTCACTTCAGGAATCGTCCTCTCTCCCCGCCAGTTTATTTCAATGTTTCATTGCATTTCCATACAAACTCAATCGTTTTTCGGATTATTTACGCCAAAAATGATTGATTTTGTATGGAAAAACAATAAAACACTGAAATGAAGAGTCAACGATCCATGAAGTAGCGTCATGGCCTGTTCTGGACCCAGACTTAGTAACTCCCGGTCATCTTTGTTGGGCGTGGCCGTGGCACGTACTTTAAAACACGATTTTGCGGCGAAAATATGAAGGGATCGAATTTTTTTTAGAATACTCTTCTAAGCATTCTAGTAATACCATAACCGAAATTCTTTTTTTTGGCCATTAGACACTTTAATCATGTTTTGAAAAACCATACCAACGATGAGCCACAAACCTGTGACAGTTCAAGAGTGTGCCACATGGATGATGCAATTTCAGGAGACATTGCAAAAGCTGCAAGAGTCGTTAGTAAATGTGCCTTTAAACTAGCAGGTACAGGACAGCCCAGAAGGCCAAAAAGTGATGCAACTGGCAGCCATGATTGGCTCTCACACATGGCAATGCGAGCATTTTCATCCTACAAAAACGTTAGATGGTAAAATGAAAGTATAATTATAAATTAGTATGACTCACTTAAATTGATAACTGAATTCATGTCAGTTATATCCATCATGTTGAAAGAGCTTATACAAAAAAATATAATATAATGTTAAATCGAATATTCTTCTTTAAGGAGCAAAACTCCTATTTCTTTATTGCTTTCTTGACAACACAGAACCCTATTTGAATATTTATTGTTATATTAACACACAAAGTAATCTCGTTAAAGACTATAAGGCTTAAAACAGTTCAGGCAAGTTTTGCAACTTCTAGACACAAACAAATGCAAAGTAAACATGCTATGTATACAAAAATCACAACTACACAGTGACTAATTATTGATTTACAAAGTTGTTTAAGAATTCAGAATCGTGTTTGTAGTTTTGCTCAAATATCTAAATTAACATCAGTTCTAAACTTGACAAGTTTAGAGATCGAGAAAGCAGTCATTTTGTATATAAATAGTTAACCTAATCTGTCAACAGCGTGATAAAAACGTACTTGTTCTGCCACTCTTTCTGTCAGCTGGAGAACTGCTTGAAGTCCCTCCAGCTCTTCTGTAGTAATACCCTTGTTAGGAGTATGTGGTCGATAAGTGTGACTAAAGCCACTTCCAAGAACAGTAACTGAAATCATTGTAATGTTATACAGTTCACACTGGGATTTTTTGTATTATAAATATTTATAACATAGTCAAGTGTTGGTGTACCTGTGGCTCACGGCCTATAATAGTCAGTGATATTACACTCTGAACACGCGCAGTAAACAATGTAAAATAAAATGAATGACTATAAAATATACGAAAATAAAACGAATGAAAATAAAACAAATGAATTTAAAATGAAAGAAAATAAAATGAATTGCACGAACAGCCTTAAAAAATAAATATAATTAGGATGCTGCATCGATGTTTAAATAGAAACAATTTTGATAAATTTCTATATTTTATACTGAGTTGAGAAGTTGATAACTGATCGTTTTGGACGGTTTTCCTTCAGTGAAGTGAATGTCACTCACTCTGTAATTCCTTAGTACTAGCAAGCATATAAAATTATCTAACCTCAGTAGTGGAAAAATCCACAATCTCAATGACAAGAAAAGATTGCCACTAGGCTATAAAAAAAGTCACATACTAGCCCAAACGTTTTGCTGATAACCTTTACAAAAAAACTTCAATCTTGTCTACTATACATTAATACAAGCTTTCAGTGATTGCTGGAACCTCCCTCCTTCCTGCTTCCCACTTGGGATATGTACGTATCTGTCCTGGCTAGTAGTCAGTGATGACTTACAAGCCCAGACTAGCGATTGTTAACAACAATTTCTTCTTACGGATCCTGTCTTGCAATTATCTTTCAAGCAAGCAACATCTCACAAGAACTATCCTTAACTATTTATCATACGATGACATGTTAACTGCTGACACTTATTATTTTACGAAAAATGGGATAGGTATAAAAAACAGCATTGGTATTTATAAACAATAGAACTTCTGAAGGCTGAAACACTCAAATAAGGATACTACCTTGCTTATCCCCAATAATACTAAATTTAAGTATTCCTCGTCACAGAAATCTAAAGCAAAACATGTTAAAGCAAGAACCAGACAAAGATGGATCATCCTTTATTTTGCTATTTTGAGTATGGAACTTGAGTTGAACAGCGACACTCCATAGCAAATGTTACTGAACATTCTAGTTTCATGGTGTCATAGTGACTCTACACAATTTAACAGCTTCGAGATAGTGCTGTTATTAGCTGCAGTATTTTCTAGAATTATATATGTTTACTATTTTTGTGTTTTGTTCTAGAAAAGTGGTTCTATTTTAGGAACACTGAAGTAATGTTTACCTTCTTGAACATTCAAACTCTGCCTATATAAGCACTTCGATTATGTCAGCCAGTCAGTCGTATTATATACTTGTACAGTTTGAAACACTGCTGATTAAATGTTCAGTTGTAAATGCGCTACGTGTCCAGTATAAATTTTTTTTGCCAACACCTTGAAAGCTGTTCCACCGTTGATTTCTCGATTATTTAAGCAACAAATTGTAGAGCATTTCCAAAGGGGCACTTTATTCTTATTTTTGTTCAACTATATTTAGTTGAACAAAAATATAGTATTAATAAATATAGTTTCAATAAACTTGAAACTTATTGAGTTTAATAAACTTGAAACTAATTTTTAGGCAGGAACTCAGACTTTTTATAAGAAGCACGAGACTCTGTCACAGAGGCTGTTTAATAACATCACAAGGGACAAAAACCACAAGCTTGCAAATCTTCTACCAATTACCACATTTTGAGGCAAAACAGAACTGTAAATTAGAATCCCAATCTGCCTCACAGACCATTTAAAGAAATTCTTTATTATAAAGTTCAGTTCTAAGTTTCAACTTATACTGTACTCATAATACTTTATACTATAAATTTGGAGGAATACTCTAACTTGTATTGTAAATTAGTCACACAAGTCAGTCAGTGACACTGCAATGTGTACTCATGTATTGATAATAATAAACGATCAAATCTACCTGTATGGCCTGTGATCTGTCTCATTTCCATATAATACTGTTTAATGGATGTAAAGAAATGATCCCATGATAATGTGCTGTTGGTACTAGACTTCAAGAGGTTAAAACATTGATGGGCCCCCTGAGGACAGCTGGACAGTCCTGCTAACATTCCCAAATATGGAACAAACAATGAGGTTGGAAGTAGATCGCCTGCAAGACGCACAAACTTGTATAGACTAACCTAGAAAAACAATATGAATTAAATGAAGTAACTGAAGGAATCTAAACTGTCACAGATATTACAACAAATTCAAAATACATTCTTTATAAATAGAGATTTTGCGACATGTAAATCCACTTAACTAAAATTTACAGTAATTAACTTTGAGCTATACATGTGTTCATAGATTAGACAAATGGTCTAGTGCAAAAACGGCGTGACATTTGATGAAGTTCTCAACTCTCACTAGATTATCCCTCTTATCTCTTCGTAACTTTTGGGAGAATTTAGCATTTCATAAAAAGTCACATTGTTTTTGTACTAGACAAAAATGACAAAAAATTTTTCATCAAGTTCTCATCTCTCCCTACATTATCCTGATTATCTCTTCATAACCCTTGGGAGAATTTAGCATTTCATAAAAAGTCACTTATAAATAAGTTGTTTTTGCACTAGACCCTTCAAATATTGAAAGTCGTAACCCAGGGAAAAAGAATCACACAGCTGAATTATAGTCCTCTATTTCTTTCCATTGATACAAAGAAAATGATGCCAGAAAACACTTAAAAAATGCCAAAGTTGTTAATAATGGTCTTTTAAAATTCTGTTTCTCAAACCCTTATTTTCCAGGTGGCAACAAATTTCTTCATTATTCTTACTGAGTTTATAAACACTCTGCATAACTAGTGACAATGTTTCAGCCGGGCTTAGAGAGACTTTTTCAGCTAAATTTGATGGGTTTTTTGAAGACAGCTATAGCACTGCTGAAACATCGTCAGGAAATAAAAACTATGCAAAGTGTTTATAAACTCAATAAAAACATTAAGAAAAAATCCCCATTTTTAGTTTCAAAAATATGGTTCAACTTAATGTAAGTCAACTATTACATGTTCAGATATGGTACAGTACTTTTGTTTTCCTTTTTGCTTCAGGTCTTGAAAATTTATTAGCGATCTCATGCTTTAAGGGACCAGTCATAACTTAGCAGGAAGTGAGAAGGTGGAATCAGTAGGGGAGGGGGGTACGTAATTTTTAACCAGAAAAAAAGGGGATTCATAAAATATTAGACAATCATAAGGAGGTAGGGTCACCAATTTTTGATTGTGCAGCAGGATTTAGTCAGTGAGGAGGGGGTGGGGGAACATTTTAAAAACCAAAAGCAAGGGGGTGGGCATGATTTTTTGAGGATAAGACAAGACAGGGTTGCAAAATATCATTCCTTAAAATTTTGAATTACATGTACATCTCCCTACCCCCTGCTAAATTATGACCAGTCCCAAATTATTTTTCTATTTACAGAAATGTTGTTACGAAATGATCTTAAAAGTTATTATTGCAAATTTAAATAAATTAAATGAAAAGCCTAGAAATAATTTAGGTTTTAAAGGGTTTTGAATAAATTATGTGACTTATTATCAACTGACCCATATCGCCATAGCTGTCAACAGCAAGTCAGTCTTATTCAGTCCTTATGGAAGTCACCTTATGGTACAAAATAACTACTACAAATTGAGTTTTTAATAGTATAATTGCAGTACTTTTATTTCTAATATCATTTCAGTAGAAGCCTGCAATATGCAATTGTGAAAATTTAGATACTGCATGTGTATTAAGATAACAGGTTGCAATTGCTCTCAGCATAAAACGTACGTTGTCTTGATTTAATAGGGAAGACATTTAGGAAAATAAACCTAATATTTGATTTTCTTACTTGCTTCTGTGACATCTGTTGTCTATATGCTGGCAATTGCCTGCTTAAGGGGGAGAATGTTGCCTCTAATGGCTCAGGAGGACACCAGAACTCTGCTGCCAATTCTAAACACAAAGGGTCTTCTTTGTACAGAACACTGATCTGATGCAAACAAAAAAATAGCAGAAAACCAACATAGTTTAAATTGTAAAGATGATAGCTAAAGTCACTGAATAGCTACCAAACTTACCAGTCTCATAAAATCCTCAAAGTGCCGTGCCAAATCAGAGGGAGGTTCAAGTCCTTCTTGCAGGTGGTCTCTTAGAATTCTTGCAACTTCATCGCCTTGGTTTCGCAGTTCTTTTACCTAAAATGAAAGAAGTTAAATCTATATGCTGTCCTAGGTAGATACAAAAGTCTAGTGAGCATCACTATTTCACATAAATTATATTTAGAAGAAAGAGTGAAAAAAAAGCGGTGGATGCAATAGAAAGATTGAACATTCTAAGAAGAATGCCAGGTGGTTGTCCTCAGAAAACATAGAAGAAGTGTACAAAGGAGGACTTGGATGTCCTAGGATTAGATGAAGAATTGGCACAGAACAAGAAGAACGTAAAAGTGCAATCATACTTTCATCTACACAGAAAAGATAAAAAAGAAAATATTAAAAAACAAGATGATACTAGTGATGTTCATTTCAAAAGTGTAGTTTGTAGGCTTTGAAGAAAGGACATCATAGATAAATGTACACAGAAAGTAATACAGCAGCTATACTTCTTTTATTTTTATGTTATGTACCTTTAATGGCATTTTTACAATGAATCCAGTTACTAACGAATGAATTTGCCGCACAAAGAACTCCTGCAAGAAATATTCAAATAATCATGACAAATGTTTCACAATGGGATTGTTACTAAAAAATGTTCCAAGGAAAATTAAAGTCTTTTATCACACCAAATTCTCAGCACTTTCCAGTTTGAAGGGAACACCTTTCCTTAAAATGTGTAAAGCGAACAAAAAGAGAGGTATTAGAGCTCTCACTTGTAACACGAATCCTTGGGACCCCCTGTCTGCCAAAATGGGTGGTTCTTTCCAAACCTGACAGACCCTAAAATTTTAAAGCTTCAACAGTCTTTTCATGGCCATATTAAACCATAAACAGCAGATCAACATAAAGACAATGGATTATAATTTGACAAAGTTTTTCTCAATCTTGTTTTGACACAGAGACTTAACAAGCATTAAATAAATTTTTATCTATTTTTGTGTGACCAAGGGACATAATTACAGTAGCCCAAAAGTTAAGGCCATTTTCAAATTTCATGTGTCAAATCCCTGTCACATGTTAATGAGAACCCTTATTATGTGTAAAAGGATTATGCTGAGAAAACTTGAAGAGCTTTTGCAACTGTTTTTCAAGAACATGATTCCCAAAGTTGCAAAAAATGCTTTTTGAAAGCCTGAATACTATTGGCTTGGAAACTGAAAGTTATTACCCCCATGAAGCTACTGTGGGATCTCTCTCTTAATTCCTAAACTACTGTTAGTAGCATTTGTTCTGTATTTCTTAAAACTGTTGGACAGCAAAGGTTTAGGGCCTAAATTTGCATTCTTCCCCACTTAGCTTAACTGGGGCTTTTGCAGTAAATCTGAGATGACTAGTGCAGATACATATTCAAAAATTTTAATTACTGTAGTGGGCACTAACAATCATCGATCTTGAACCATTCCCCTTTGAAAGAGCTTTTCACAATAACCTGTACTCACCTCTTGATGAAACTTGGCTGTTCCAACCACATATGCCCTCAGAAAATTGAACACATTGCCATCTATAGCCATGTCAAGCACAGCCTCATCTTCCTCAAGAATTTCAACTGCTCCAACCAAACTTGGCCACTGACTACATGACCTAAGAGCCAAAGACCAAGCAAGCTGGATGATGGAACAAAGACCTGGATTCTCCCAGCCAGCTTCACTAACAATCTCCTGGTGGAGATCAGGTATAAAACTCTGGTCTGACAGCAAAGGCAAAGAGTCCTCTGTTTATAATACAAAAAGGGAATTCATCAGCATCTTATCTTCTCCATATACTGCACATGAATCAAAAGGAATAATATATTTGCTAATGAAAAATAGAAGCCAATCAAGTAAAATAATAATAATAATCATAATAACAATCATAATAATAACAATATATTATATACATTGTTTTATATAATAGTGCTTATCCAGAGCTCTAAGCACTTTACAAGTGATTAAAAGTTTCAACAGCCAAGGGTTTTACAATGATAATACGCAACAGTACCTAACATAATATTTGAAACATTAAGAAATATCCTCGATGTAACAGACACTCCACAACATCAGGATTACTACCCTGCTCTTTTTGACAAGGGCATGGGCTATTTTAAGCCCATTAAGCGATTTGCTCTGACAAAAGGTTTTTACTCAAATCGTCAGCTTTGTAAGTTTTCTTTGACACTGATTAAACTCTTCAATCTAAAGCTGATTGAACCACAAGCTTCACTTACAGAAGTTGCCAGTAGTTGCCAACAAACTTCAATTTAAATTACATAATTATACTGTAAATACTTACAACAGGGGCCAGCCCTACATATTTGCATTAAAGCCAACAAAACTAATAAAAAAGTGACAAGTGAAATAAAATCTAAGCATAAAAAATTATGAATTTTGAAATTTTGCAAAAAATAAAAGGGCTGAAGACTTCTGAAAGTTATAAAAAATAATGTAGGTTCAAAAGAATACAACTAAAGTTGAACCACTATCTTAATCTTGAGTACTATTACCATCAAAAGACTTTTGCAGTTCTGCAGCCTTCTCCAATGGTTCAATACTAAAACAAGCCACGAGAGCAAAAAGAATGGTTACAGTGACTCTGTTTAATGTCCCATCAGCTTCTGTCATGTGACACTTCTTCAGGTATGATAATATTTGCAGACAGTCATCTTTTGGTAATGGTGATTGACATGCAAAACAGAACAAACACTCTGCAAGAAGCTGCCTCTGATCTGTGATGAAGTCAATCAGCTGCTGCTTGTGCCGACTGTCACCAATGCCATGGCCAGCCTGTAACCTATCCAGTTCCTTCTGAAGATTAAGTCCCACTAACTGCCGCAAAATGGTTCTTGTCAACCCTTTTACAATAGAATATAATACAATTATTATGTGACAATTCTTGCATTTTTAAAGATGCAGCACTATTATAACAGGGTTTTCAGTAGAAATTTTCAAGGGGAGTCCCAGGGACCCCTTCGTTTTTGAATTAGGGGTCCCAAACAAAATTCTGTCATCAAAAGTTTATTTACACCATAATGTCCTGTCAACCTTGTGCGTCCCAGGGATGCATTTCATTTCATTTTTTGCGTCCCAATATATTTTTTTGCGTAAAATACGCAATATTTTGCGTTAATGAAAACCCTGTTATAATATTGAAAAGTTGAAGTTCTTTTACTAACAATACAAAATATACAAAAGATTGATATACATCTTGGATTACAATTTTAATGGTCTGTGTACTCCAGACACCAAATTCTTCAGAGTGAATTTGAATTCAATTTCACTTTGTAGCAAAATTTAAATTCCATTAGTCAATCTTCTAACAAAAAATTTTGCACTATCAAGACTATAAACAGTTGTTAAAAGATTTTTAAATTTTACACCCTTGAAATGGTAAAGAACAACACTGATGTTTTTATGTTAGTCCTTTATTGTAGTGAAGATTAAAAATTTCAGTGCTCTTTGGTCTCAAATAAACAGGATTTGAAATAATCAAGGATTGGAATCTTTGGCTAGAATAATAGTGGGGGGTGGATTAAATACGTCCTGGGTAGAAAATATTCCAAAAATTTATAATTGGGGTAGGGGGAGGGGGGGAGGAAGGTGATTAGTATGGAACTGAGAGTAATAAAAAGGCATTTTTAGGAAATAATGTGTAGACTAGCTAATAAAATGTTTGAGAGAAAAAAAGAAAAGATTAAAAAGACAGAAAGTGCAAAGAAGAAAGTGGGTGGATGTGAAATAGAGCAAGACGAAAAAGTTTGAAAGATAAACAACAATGGAGGGCAGACAAGACACAAAACATTTTATGGTCCAAAGTGGGTAAGAAGTGAGATGGAAACATGATAGATAATAGATTACAATCTTAGTTGTCTATAAACAAAAAACAAATTGCAATTTATGGTGACATGCAAAACATATATTAAGCAAAGAATCGAAGCATTTTTATGTTTGATTCAGTCACCGATACAGGCCTTTCACTTAGAGGCGTGCGATCGCACTCGAACGCCTTGGCACACGCCTAAAGAACGCTAGGCGTGCATTTAATCGCACACCTCGATCTTAAATTTACCTGCGGGTAATGCGTTAATTTTTCAGTAATTATTTGTTGCTG
>JAOBBB020389865.1:0-17841 GCA_025331005.2 Zoanthus gigantus
CTACTAGTAGGCTATCACAAATAGACCTCTAGTAGAGTAGCCAATCAGAATGCAGGATGTGTGTTAGACCGTTAGTAAGTTTATACTAAAACATATTACCGTGCCTTCATAGCCTTGTGAAAACCGAGGCGAACGTTTGGGAGAATTCGAGAGCAAATCAGTAAAAACCCGAGATGCAGTCGAGTGTTTTCATCTGCTCGAGAATTTTCACAAACATGTTTTATTTTTTAAATGATAAACGTTGGTGTTTTTCTCGTTAGAGTTACTTCCCAAACAAGAGATATTATTAATTGTATTTCTCTCATTCCAGGTAAATATGTTACATTAAATACGTTACTCCTCAAGTTTGCTTTGTAAGCTGACGGAAAGTAATGCTTGAAATGAATATTAAATACAACATTCACAACAGTGTTTTTTACCGTCTTGGGGTAATTTTTCAAAATTCCGCTTCTTTCGGGTTACCGTTACTTGCGGGGGGCCGTTACTTTCGGAATTTAATAGGAAGGCAAAAATTAACGTTATTTTCGGGTAGCCGTTACTTTCGGGGCGGTCGTTACTTTCGGAGCTCTAAGGTAGATCGTTAATCACAGTTTATCTACCAAGTAGTTGTAAACCGTAACAAACATTTAAATTTTTTCAGTAATTTTTGATTCTATTTATTGAACTTTTGGTAATATCGCTCTTGTAGTTAACGGATCAAGACCAGGAAATTTATAAAGATTTCAATCTGACCGTCTCAGAGAGATGGCAACAAGAAATAGCAGGTAAGATCAATAACTTTATGGAATCTACTTAAATAATTTACTTATTGTTGGTAATTAAGTAGTGCAAAATTTACGAATTACTTGAAATAACGAAACATTCGAATGTTTGTTTTTGCTGGTCAGCGTCAACAATTTAGTTTCATTACCAGCGTGATCAACTTTGCTCATCCAGCCCGCAGCCATTTCCCCTTGTTGCAAGATTGACAGCGGCATCTGATATCCACAGCTGATTTATCTAGGAGTTACGTGCCCGTGCTACATGGAAGATGGACCAATGAAACTCGATACTCGTCACAATCAGAAACCAGACTGAAGAACAGGTTGAGATTGCAATCCAATATTGGGTAAAAAACCTGATTAGTGGAACGAAAAGTCCTATTGCAGTTTTAAAGATGGATTTTTATTTTTCGAAAGATAGGCAAGAGAATATTTAAGCCGTGAAAAGGTTTATTATTCTGATTCGAGTGCATTTTGGTTTGAAATGTTAAACTCGACCTCAAAACCGATTAAGTGCTCTCGCCTGAGTTTGATTGAAAGTCACAAATCTTATATTAGAAAACAGTGTGCAACACAAGTTTCACTAACCGATTAATGACATCAGTTTTGAATAACAGCAACAACAACAAGTACTTTATTTCACCTTTCGTAAGTTACATATATTTTAATAAAAGAGAATTAAATCAGGGATAGGACTGGTTACCTGGAATAACCTTGGGGCTAACCAAGCCAGGAATCCAGAAAAATTTTAGAGTAAATATTCTGACAGATTAGTTCGGTACTTAAAAGGAAGGGAAAAAAGTGTCAAAGAATACAAGACAAATATACAAAAAAGCAATTTTTTTCTAGTTCTTTACAGCAAGTTTACATAAAAGAGTAAAATACTAAAGATGTTAACAAGTGGTCTAACTAAAAGTAATGACATGAATATTTTGAAGAAAATCTCGATACAGTGAAATCGCAATTTGAGTTGAAAATCAAGGAAGCAGTGCATATCCTGTTAGAAAAAAGCACTCTTAATACCCAGCTGTTTAGAATTTAATTCTTTACAAAAAATATTTAAAAATTGGAATTATACATATTGTGGTAGAAACGAACGTCGACTTGACCATCACGGATCAGTTTTATGTATCAATATCATTATTATAGCACATCAGTGTTCACATTATTGATAACTTATACAACATTCAGATATTTTCTTGTTTTGTAACGCTGTGGATCGTAGGAGCAACTGTTAAAACACGTTTTAAGCTAGAAATTGCTGTGATTTCCTCAAAATCTAAAGTTGTTCATATTGTTTTTTTTTAAAGTGTGATTCAATTAGGACAGTCAGCCTTATGGCTTTCGGAAAAATAAGTTTGAGTTACCGACGACTTTTTTTGTTTCAGAAACCGTTTTTGATGTAGTCAACCAAGAACACGACAAGTTGGAAGCCAAACGAAAAGCGAAACATCAGAACTCTCTGACAGGTCATTGTGTTTTGATTGTTTATACACCTAAGCTAGGTTCACTCTTCATCCCATGTAGGTTTCTTTATTGCAGGCAATTTTGGTTTCATAGAAATTTTTCTCTTTATGTCGTTTAGGACAATTTTGAGACCATACTTTGCGATTATTTTCACTGAATTTCTAACACTTAGTTAACTTGTGTTTCACCCTCTGGAATGCAGTTTTATCGGTCGAGTCTTATGTCAGTATTGATCATTCAGTTCAACCTATACCATATATTCAACATAGAGTTGAACAATTACAGTAGCAGTTTAGATCTTTACATTGATAAAAAAAATTACATATCAAGATTTTTTAATTTCGGCACTTCGGTTCAAGGTCTTGTATCGGAGATGTGACTGGGCGTATAAGCGTCCTTGTCGGTGTGTATTTCATTTGCCTTACACCAACATTGTTGCCCCATCTGTGTAGGATGTCTCTTTGAATTGCGTGAAAATGAGTAATAACTTTATAGTTAAATTCTTAAAACCCCAATGGCTTCCCAGTTGAGGATCTTATCTTTTTTACTTTCCTGGATGAAAAAGTGAATTCTGAAAGACGGAACATAAAAAGGTGTTAATATGATGAAGCCAGCGAAAAAACGTCGCGGTTATGAACGCTGATTTAGTTTAAGCATGTGCAATTGCGGGAGAAAAGACTTAAAAAAAACTTTTCAGGTTAAAACGGAATTCGAATCCAGGACCTCTGCAATACCGGTGCATACAGCATTCTTACCAACTGAGCTATGAAGCCACAGCTTGGAGAGCAG
This sequence comes from Zoanthus gigantus, assembly GCA_025331005.2. Taxonomy (NCBI): domain Eukaryota; kingdom Metazoa; phylum Cnidaria; class Anthozoa; order Zoantharia; family Zoanthidae; genus Zoanthus; species Zoanthus gigantus. Next base: position 3,018 of record JAOBBB020389865.1, read on the forward strand.
GTCACTTCTGGTGGATTTATCAGTGTCGCTCGTAGGTGTACAGAGGTTTGTTATGCTGCTTAAGAAACGAGTGATAAACGAGCTTTGCGCGGTTAAGTTCGTAGTTTAATCAAGTGCGGAAAGAAAACTTGAAAATATGTGAGGTAATAACACTAGTTTTTAGGCTTCATAAAAATTGTAAATTTCAAGATTGTCAAAATAAGGTGGCAACCGGCGCATTTCATCGGCTATTCTGAAAAATGATATGCTTGTAGCTCAGTTTTCAGAATGAAACTGTACGGTTTAATAGAGGTGAAAACGAACTTGAAGGGAAGAAATAAATATCTTAGTTTAAGATAAATGAAATTCAAGTGTGTAACGATTGAGAAAACAATTTTTTACGATATTGAAGGTTATCGCGATAACTAGTATACTTGAGAATTTACGCAAGTTCGTGAACATAGGAAAGAGAAAGTCATGACGACCGGCGGCGACGCAGAAAATCCAATCAGGACTTTGCTCTAGATTTTAATTCTGTTAAAAAGAGGAAGTTCGATGAAGAACAAAATTAAAATGAGAAAAATGATCTAGGTAGCGATCGGGGTAATAAGTGTTTAGTGTGGCATTTCCGTACTCTTTTGGCAACAACTCCCGCTACTCTAAATCTTTTCGACAACCTTGAAATTTATAATTTATAACTCATTATGTTCTTATGCTCACAGCTTTAGTTACTGATAGCTTAACTTGCTTGCGGCATAACGGTTATGCAACGTGACAAGCTCGTAACGTTGTGACTTTCCTTTTTGTGGACTTGACGTAGTATGCGATTAGACCTTGCTTATAATGGGTATGTTTAAATACCTTTCCTTTATGTGGACTTGACGTAGTATGCGATTAGACCTTGCTTATAATGGGTATGTTTAAATAACTTTCCTTTATGTGGACTTGACGTAGTATGCGATTAAACCTTGCTTATAATGGGTATGTTTAAATAACTTTCCTTTATGTGGACTTGACGTAGTATGTGATTAGACCTTGCTTATAATGGGTATGTTTAAATACCGGCAGAAATATGACGTAGTATGCGATTAAACCTTGCTTATAATGGGTATGTTTAAATACCGGCAGAAATATGACGTAGTATGCGATTAGACCTTGCTTATAATGGGTATGTTTAAATACCGGCAGAAATATAACGTAGTATGCGATTAGACCTTGCTTATAATGGGTATGTTTAAATACCGGCAGAAGTAGCTGAAGATGGAGACCGGTTGTTGGAGGGCTACCTTTACAAACTGGGTGGTCCGTTCACAACCAACTGGCAACGAAGATACTTCCATTTGTTCCCAAACAGATTAGAATGGCGAGCAGAAACCGTGGTAAGAAATAGTTATGCATTACACGGAAGGTAAAATCCAAATCCGTCTTCTAGCTTATCTTCTTAATTTACTAGTCCTTGGGCCGGTGGACTTAAAATTTATTAGCCAGCAATCATCACTCGGTAGCCTAGTGCCCTGGACTCGAGGTTTCGATCTTTCAATGTCCTTTCAAAATTAGTTTAGTGTGAGCTGGTTGTTCAGAGATTTTACAAGCTCAAACTCATTTTTTACTAAACCCTGCTCGAATACTGTCGCTAAGGTCGAGCGAGCACTGCAAGTGTTTTTTGATAAAAAAGCTTAATCTTCATTTGGGGCCACAACGCTATTGTGTTTGTTTTCGTGGTACTCGGAGTTTAAAGTCGAAGGTTGTGTAAAGTAATCTGTGTAGTAGCAGTCATTGGCTATAAAATGGCTTTAAAATTGGTAAACAGCACCTTGAAGATACGAAAAATTTCAGAGTTCTTCAAGAAAAGTTTAAATTTAATCCCGTTTTCAGTTTTTGGCTCGGATAGACAAGTTTTTATTATATTGTTGAATCCAGAATAGTTGGCAGGTGCAGTAAAAGTATTCGATGCGATGCACGGTTAATCCATTGTAATACATTTTACTAACAGAATCCCCCGAGTTTGTTGGTGATGGAAAATATTACTGGAGTTGAAGAAACGACAATAAAGAATTTCAAGTGTATTAAAATCTGCACGAACTTGAAAGATAACAGAGACCATATTCTACGAGCAGAGGTAAATAGCTGTTGATGCTGATACAAAATTTTCTGGTGGTGGTACTGATTCTATTGTTATTGGGTTTCGTACTGGTAATAGAACTAGTAATGCTATGACTGTTAATATTGTTACTGGTGCGGTGTATGGTATGCGTTTTACCGTATTTGACTGAGTAAGCACTCAGCATCCTTCCCCCTCCCCTCTCCCCATAGTAATAAATTTGGTCAAACTTTGGGGATTGGTGCTTGCTCAGTAAGCTACAATAATAGCCCCTTTTTGTAGTCTAAAACCACTTCGGCATTAGAGAATAAACTCAACGAACAATTGCTATATAATTCTTTAATATCAAAACTCAGTACAAAGAAGGCTTTAAAATACAAAAACTATAAACACAGATAACAAGGAAGTAAAGAGAGAGAGAGAGAAAAGCGTCAAACTTAAGGCCAAATAAAAAAACTTCTCGGTTTCTCGTCAGAACATTTTGTAAATGTAAATGGGGAATGAGATTTTTATTTTATTTTTTTTTCTTTGCTGCAGCGCAGGAAACGCAGCAAATGAACCATTTTAGTTCAGCTCACGGAACAGATCGACAATTCACATTTCTTTCCATACGTTTTCTATATTTAAAAAATAAAAAGTTAATGCGGCAGCTATTTTGAAATGCGGGCGCTGATGAGAAACCGGGAATTTTTTACTTGGCCTAATCCCTCGGCTGTCACATAAACATACCGATGAGTACTTAAATACCGTATTTGTTGAGATCGAGTAGCAACCCCTATGTTGTCGATACCTGTGTTCCGTTTGGCTGAGTAGGATTGGGCACGTATTTGCTTTTCTGAATATGTCAACCATTGGTCAGCGGCAGTTGTCTTATCACGTGGTATATCCTTCATATACGGTACATTATAGTGGCGCATACTATAAAATAAACCCTAACCCTAACCCTATAATAAACCAGTAATGTACCATATATGAAGGACCTACGTATCACGAAGCGTAAAGTGTGATCGTGACTGACCGCATTCTTTTTCGACTGGCGAAGGAGATTTTTACAGCAGAAAATAGCGAGGTAAGTTAGAATTGACATTGAAACAATGTCAAACGATACGTTCTATGTTAATGTTAATGACAGAAGTCATCAATGTGACAGTCGTTGTGGACAATAGGGACTTTAAGCAATGAGGACGGCGACGGCAACACCGACTGCAGTGAATAATAGTAGATACAAAGATAGGAAATTGTTATTCGAGCATGGCTTACTTGGTCAAATACGGTAATTTCAAGCATATTTCTTATACTATTATCATTATTGTTGTTGTTGATGATGTTGTTACACTGATAATTTTATAGTACTGATTGTTGTTGATACTAAGAATGATAGTGACACTTGTATAGGTATTTGTTGAAGATAGGTTAGAGGGCTCAAATTGTTTGGTGTCACCCAGTGGTTATATTTGAGGTTTTAGTATTATTTAGGTAACGGTTCAGTTTGTATTACTCGGTTATAGATTGTATTACTCCGGTAATGATCTAGTGTTACTCCAGTTATTTAACAAATAAAGAAGTCTAAGCCGTGTATTAGACTATGACTAGCATTTCAGAACACGAGGAAAATGTAAAAAACACGAACTGCACGTTTGCTTTTCAATAAGGGAATAAAGCAGTATCGCGCGTGTTTGTAGACAATAATATAAAATGCTATGACGTAGGAGAACACGAGAAAAGTGTTGAGGGAAAACGAGGCAAAGCCTAGTTTTCTCTCCGCTTTTCGAGTGTTCTACACGTCATAGCGTTTTATATTATTGTCTACAAACACAAACGATACTTTTTATTCCTTTTAGAAATTAAGTTAACTTTCATCCTTCTCCCATGATTTCTATTCAGTTTCATAAAATGGAGCTAAACCAATCAGAGCGTGCGTTATTTTGGGCTTATTTTCTAAACTTTAATAAAACGTTGGTCTTTGACCAATCATAATGCGCTTAGAGGCCTATGTATATTATAAATATTAATATTACTTAGGTTAGTGTTTTTGGTGTTTTCAATTTCAGACGGAAACTGAGTATTACGAGTGGTTTAAAGAAATCAAACAGTCGTTCCAGCAGGCGCAAGTAATGATGAGAGCGGGAGCCAAGATCATGAGTTCGGGTCATCGATATGTAACACAATACAGTAAGGATGAAAATGGCCCTATCGCATCGTAGATTCTCCAGCTTAACAATTTTGCAATCACATTCAATGTACATGAATAATTGAGACGAGTTCTCTTTAACACCGGAGTCTTCCCTCGGAGAATCCGTTTGGAAGAAAGGAAACAACATCATGAGAGATTGCCGCTACTGCTTGTTATTGTTAGATTCTATCTGTGGTCTGTGATTGAATACATTCCCACGACCAGTAGATTAATGGCAAAAACAACATTTTATATCGCTATTGCAAGAGTGGTATACAATTAGCTATAGACTGAAAGTTTGCAATTCTGAGAAACACCAGAAGAGATTTTTAGGTTTTATCAGTTACAAATTCATTTCATACCCAAGGAAGTGCTGTAGAAGGTGGTACCGTTGATTCAGTTTCTTGGTTAAACCAATTTGAAGGGAGCACATATATAAACAGCTGCCACAGATCATGTTTGGATTGTTTTACATATTGTGGAAGTCCTCCTTTGGGCAGATCAGTACAGGAACTTTTAGCACCGACGGTTTAAGGGAACAATCCTCCCTGTTTTGCTGAGCCTGTTTTTAAGTTGAGATGAGTGTAATGAATATATATTTGCCTCTGTGTAGTGTTGCAATGGAGTTGACTGAAGAACATGATGTAACGCTTTGCAGAAAGAAATGTCGGAAGATTCCTCCCTGTTTAAGAAAGACTGTCCTAACAGAACCAGAGTAGAATTACAGTCGTCGTTCTTCGTTGCATTTAGATCAAACAATGGACATTGGTTGTGTAGAGGTTGGTTAACCATGCATATTTAGGAACCGCTCTTCAGTAATTGAGTCTCCATCAAATGCAAGCAGCAACTGATTTCTTGCTTGCCTTAAATACATTTGAATTTTTCCCCCAAACCGCCGTACATAAGTTACTCTTCGCAAGAAACGGCACACAGTATCCCCAGGTCCTCCACTACGTTGATTGTCGTAGCCGTCCTCGAAACCGTTGGTGCTATAAGTTGCATCCGTCCGAAAGTTCACCGAGTTGTCGATTATCTTTAGATGTTTACTGCGCGATAACAGAACAGTGCAAATGTAAGACTTCTTGTTGCCAAAGTGAAATTGTAAAGACGCGATGCCGTCGATTATTGCAATATTTTATAGATTGATTCGGAGCTTTGACGGCCATGTTTGATTTTAGTCTTCTTTAAAGATCCTCAGGTTTATAACGGAAATTCAACTCTTATAATCTTCTTGCGTCAATACGCGACAGAAAGATGTTTATTTTGTAGAAATATAAATTGCAATTCTTAAAGTTCTTTACACAAAAACCAAAACAGAAGAAAACAAATTGATAAATTTTAAAGATAACAGAGAATTTATGCCTTAACCGATTTGTTGGATTACGATACGTTTTCTAGCGAATCATCTAGCAATAGAAATTATTTGAAAACATGAGGATTTTAAGGTGGTAGTAGTTTCAAATTAGATACGATATGTTTTGATTTTTTCATTCCTGACTTAAGTACGCGGAATAGCTGAACTAAGGCATGAAGATTTCTTCCTGAATTAGGATTATGTGGGAAATAGGAAAACTATTATTGCAAAGGCTCATTTTCAGATGTATGTTGTAAAAATGGCTTGATTTTACGATAGATGTAATTGAATATTTATATTTATCTGGTCCCGTGTAGTCGATAGGGTGAGACGGGATATTGCCCATCTAAAAACAATATTTGAAAATAAATTTTAAGATATGTCAGTATTTCAAAATCACAGAATCAAAACTGCGTTAACTGGTTTTGGAAAATAGAATTCCTTGTTACAAAAGAAGAATACTTTTATTCTGCCTCGAAGTAAGAATCAAATTAGGCAAACCATGTGACTGTGGTGGTAAAGAACTCCCGTTGGTTTTTGTAACGATTAAGAAAGCGTTTTTTGAATTAATGCCTCAAAGATCGTTAAGTAAATATAACGTTTTGAGCTGGTAGCCCAAGCACAACGACAGTAGTCCAATAACCTGCGAATGGTTCTTAGCCAAGGTTAAACTGAGAAGTTGAGTGATGAAAAGAAATTTTGTATTTGCCTTTTTTGAGGCGATTTGTAATAATGATTAACAAAAGTCAAGTCTAGAAAAATGGAAGAAAATCCAAGCCCAAGGTCTTTAATTTCACGTTTGGAATTCACTGCTTTTAAAGTAATGCAAGATTCCTTGGATTCCAGAGTCCAACCATTTAAGATTGTTTTGGATTGCAAAATCGATTCATCCCATGTATGGTAATCCAAAGTGGTCTTGGATTTTAAAAAATCCATTCATCCCATTTGACTTGCAAGTTGAAGACCCTGAACCCCGGATTCTAGAATCACTTTATGTAAGATAATTCTAAAGGGTCTTTGATTCCAAATCCAAGAATCGGCCCATGTAAAGTAATCCAAGATGTTAAATGCTTCTAGATTCTAAAATTATCCAATGTGATGTAATGCAAGATAGTCGTTGATTTTCGCATTCGTTTTTTAAGATTCTGATGCTAAAATACTAGATTCTGTTATCGTTTGTCACACTCACTATTGCAACAGCAGCTAAAATGGCTGTGGAGTTGCTTCATTGCTTTCGTTGAAGTCGAGTTATGAATGAGGAAACTGTGCGGGAAAGAAAGAACGACAAAGAGACTAGGTTAACTATTTAATGAACTAAAGAATTCCTTATTAGAATATAACAAGGAAATAAATATCTTCAGCTACGACAACGTTTTGTAGTTACCTTTAGGGGAAGGTTGCGTTGGGACTTTTGGAAAAGTAACCTTTTAGCTGAAGAATAAAAAAGACCTTTTATGCTCATCAGGTAACACAAAGCGCGCTAATAGTCTGTTAATAATGTAAATATTCGGTTTGAATCTTAAGACAAAGCTTTAGATATTCGAAATTAAAAGGGGCGTAAAACCGCGTTATTATTCTCCTTGTACCCTTGCTTGTGTTTTATTTTCAAAGCTACAGTTACTAATATTAGTGTTTTATTATTCAAATTTTTAAAGAAGGATTCCAGTTACACACGCTAGAGTACACTCTCTATGATGCTAGGAACCTGTTGTACTCTTACAAAATCTAAGAGCTCGTTACTTTCATAATGAAGCTAGGAGTCTGTTACACTCGTAATGAAGCTAGACCATTTTTTTGCTAATATAACGTAGTTAGGATTACTGAAAAGGAATTAAAAACCACTGACCTTCAAGCGCGTGCTGCGCGTTTGGTCCGAGACATCGATGGGATTAGTTTTCTAGCGACCCAACTAGATATTGATATGTTATTGTAGCCATTTGAACGTGTAGTCGCAGATGTGCTGATAGCATCATTAGAAGAGCATAATTGCTTCCCGGAAGAGAGAGATTTATTTCCATTGCGGATGGGTGAAATGGAATTCACAAATCCAACATTTAGTGCAGGTGCAGAATATAAAGTCTATGTATATGTGACTCGACCATTAGTCGATTACATACTGGCGCAATCATATGAGTATGCAGATAACATAGAGCAGCGTAAGAGGCAGTTAAGTGTGTGCAAAGCATTGGTTAACGGTCTGCATGAGACTGAATATTGAAGATCTTCCTCAGAAACTATGGAGAGAACTGTGGAACTGGCAAGCGAAAATGGCTCGTCAAACTGGTTTACAGTTATTCCTGTAAGAGACATACACTTCGTGAAATTCGAGATGCTTAAAGGCTGCGGTTTGACTAGCTTGTGCCGCATGATCAATCGGTGTGTGTGCGCAGCGCAGTTTCTCGGGTGACTGAGATAGTATGCGACCGTTGGGGTTCGTTATCCAACGCCACAATGAGGTACGTAATCCGGAGGAAGAGATGCTAAAAATGATTTGAACCTACCCTTCAGTCCATCACTGGCGAGATTTCGAACGGAGGATGCCAAAAGAGCCCTGTATGCATGTCTCGATATTCACGCTAAAGGTTTTATGGGAAGACAGAGGTCGGCATTTTTAACGTGAGGGTTTGTTAGGGTTTCAGCAGCTTCCTTTTATTACTTTTTAAGTACGCCATGGTTGTTGTTGTTGTTGTTGTTGTTATAGCAACGAAATAGTTACAGTCAAATAGCCTACAATAGTAAACCCACAAATCTTGCCGGTTCTAAAAATAGGAAACATTTTTCGTACAAACAAACGCAAAAAATAGTCAATATTCAACCTTCATGTTGCACGAGTCCCGACAGGACTTTTCGAACTATTCTTTCACTATACATTAATACTGGTTTATGCATCTCTGTTACCGTTATCTCGATTAATTGTTCTCCTTCTAAGCATTCGCTAAATACTCTTCCAACATCACGCAACACTTCTTTTAGACCTCCACCAAGAGCACCAATAACTACGGAAACAATCGTTATATCATACCCAAGTCTCTTCTCTCACAATTCAAATGGAAATGGTCGATACTTTGCATTTTCCTCGTTTCTTTTTGCTGCTCTATATGTCTGCTGCGGGCATACCATATCACAAACCCAAATTTTATTTCATTCTTTATTCTCCAGTGTTAAATCTGGTTTTCTAGATGTTGTTTTACACTCGAACTCAAAATCACAGACTAACGTGGCACTACTATTCTCCAACACTTGTCCAACACTTGTCCTCGCGTCCAATTTTCCCTATACTACTACTTATCCATATTTCTTTGCTCATGCCATTGCCATTACCATTAACGCTCCGTTATGTCTTGCATGTTTTAAAAACACACTGCTGACAATCGTCTTAAATCCAGCAACAAGGTGTTCGATGGTTTCGTTAAATTCACCACACAGTCCACATCTCCCATTTTCAGCGAATCCTCGTGCCACCTTCGACGTTTTCGTCTCCACCACTGTTAATATTGATGCTGTCTTTCTTGGTGTCAATCTTTACTTTAACAATTGATATTAATAGTTCAGGATACGGTGATTATGATGGTGGGGTAATGGCAATGATTTAGGAGATAGTGATCACGATAATGAGGTCATATTAATAGTTTAGGTTACGGTGATTACCATGATGTAGGGTGTTTGTAATGATTTAGAAGATGGTGATCATGATAGCAGGGTGATGGTGATGATTTAAGAGATGGCGATGATCCTGATTGTGGACGGTGTTTGTAATGATTTAGGTGACAGTTGGGTGATAGTAATGATTTAAAAGATGGTGATGATCATGATGGTGGATTGATGGTAATGCTTTAGGAGATGGTGATATTAATGATGGTGAGCTGATGGTAATGGTGAAAGAGATGGTGATCGTCATGATGGTGGGCTGATGGAGATTGTTTGGGAGTTGGTGATCATGATGGTAGGTTGATGGTAATGATGTAGGAGATAGTAACGATCATGATGGTAGGCTGATGGTAATGATTTAGGAGATGGTAACGATCATGATGGTAGGTTGATGGTAATGATTTAGGAGATGGTAACGATCATGATGGTAGGCTGATGGCAATTGTTTGGGAGATGGTGACGATCATGATGGTAGGTTGATGGTAATTGTTTGGGAGATGGTGATCATGATGGTGGGGTGATGGTAAAGATTTATGGAAATGGTATAAAAGGTGGTCGTGATTCTGAAAAATCACAGTATTTATTTTGTTTTTTATTAACAAACATTTGTAAATAATATTGATGGGAGATTTCTGGATTGTATGAGTTTAGTTTACTGTTAGCTCGATCAAAAGATTTTTTCCTTCAATTGTTTTATTTTTCACGTATTTTTTCTAGGTGAATTTATCACCAATTTTTCATTGCTAAATTAAAGATTTATCATTCTAGCCTATTTTCCTGTTTACACAATAACGTGCACATTTGAGTTTTTGTAAATCTATTTTCACTTGCGTCATACAGTAAAGCAGCCGGAATGCTCGTATTTCACTGTGGTTAGCCAATGTTTTGCTCGAGGTCTTCTCAAGTTGATATAAAATTGGGGTCCTTTTCTCTGTTTTCCTAACAAGAATATTTATATATCTTATTTTCTTGCTAACTATGATAAATTACAAAAATAGCAAACAGTCAACATCATAAACAGATATGTAAGATCGAAATGGAATTCTTAAAAATTTTTTGAAAACTTTGTATCCCTTATCTGCATAATCAAATTACTACAAAATGTTGTTTGTTACCGAAAGACCACCCGCTTATAAGACCTTCGGTTGGAAATAACAACTACTCTACAAACATTTTAGCTTATCTTGAAACTAACCTCAAATCTTAAAATCTCTAAGTGTTCATTAAAATGTTAAAGCTCCATTTTAAACTTATCAAGAATATCAAGTTTAAGTTGCTGACCACTTAATAGAATAAAACAAATCCATGCACTTCAGTCGAGAGACGCCCTTCTCAAGTTACAGATGATAAGATAATTCTTGTGTTATTGAATCCATGAATACGTGTGCAGTATTTATATTCCGTTTAAGTTTTAAAAGGTCTTGAGTAAATGTTTTTCGTGACTGAAATCTCTCAAAAACTAAAACAATGCGTTCCATATCAACAAACCGGTGCTACAAGGAAAATCTACCTTGCTCTTAAACAGATATATTTTAAGTTGTAATCTTTGCTATTGTTTTATCTTAACACTTGTATTTTGTATTTTCAAATTTGAACATTACATAGTTTAGTTTTAGATTTCTAAAAGATTTCTACCAAACATAAAAACAGAGAGAGAGTTAACACTGTAATTTAATTTCCATCAATGGATGTGTCATTTTGAAGCCATAAGTGCGGTGGTTTGACATAATCAACGTGCCCAATTTGTGCAATTTCCGTATATTGAACCTATCTATCTATTTTATAGTTCTTTAAGCGGTTAAAACAGATTTTATCGGCAAATTTTTTATTTTCTCATTCATTTGTTTTTTCAATTTTCAAGCCGTGACGAAGCAATTATTTCTAATAGAAGAGGAAACGAGAATGTCATTAGTATCCGATTATTTCCGATTCACAGTTGAGCCGCCAGATAAGCTGCTCATGCATGCTTTTTTATATTCCCCGGCGGTTGAGTTAGAGATTGGTACAACCTGATTAGAATGAAGGTGTTAGAGTTAATCTCTTTCAAACCGACACAAAATAATTTCTCGAGTGACTGCTTTGGTAATATTGCAGCCTTAAAACAGATCTTATCATCAGGACAACTCGAAGTAGATCTCTCCATCTTTGTTGCTTTTTTCCCTTATAATTAGATGTTTATTGTGCAATTGCAGCTGTGTTTTGAAATAACAGCTGCCTTCACTTTCTCCAGGTTTAAGCCAAAACTCTTTTAATTTGGTTTTACAAGTTTTTACTAATAAAAAGTTCGATTTTTTTTTTGTTTCCGCAAAACAACGAAGAGCAAAACAACCACACAAAATTGTCGCCTGTAAATGTAATGATGCAGAATCGAATAATTTAATATAAATAAATGGTTTCTCGTTTTTGACTTTTAAGCTTGATAGAAATACATTGGAGATCCTTTCTTGAAAAGCAATAAGTTTTAATAGCCTATAAAATCAAACTACATGCTATCAACAACTCCGCAAAATTAGTTAAAAGTGAAGTCATTTTGTTGTATGTTCATGCAAGACAGTCATTAAGTGTGACACTGAAATGAAACTGTTCAAATGATAATCTTTCTATAGATTGAATTATTGTTCAGTTAAATGCTCTGCTTGAATCACTTGTTGGTTCTTGCTCTGTTATCGAGAATTGAACAACAGCCAGGTTGCAATGTAAATCTGCTATTACAATCTCTTGATCAGCCAGTCAAAAACAGCCAACAACCAGAAAAAATAATGTATAACATATAAGCCATTTTAGCTGGCTTTTCTAAATGACTACAGAGAAATGAATAATAGAGCTCAAAAATGATATTCACTGCGTTTAACTAACTAGCAGATGGCGTGAAGTCCGCGGCGTGCAATGTCTGACATGATATCTGTGACCTAAAACCAAACTCGCGATTTTGGCGCTTGTTCAATTTTGAAATCACTCAAGGTTTCAGACCAAAGTGTATCCCGCCCAATTCAGTTACCAATATATTATAAACCGAGTTCAGCGTTTTGTAATACGTACTGAATAAATGTGTTCGTAAACTAAATGTGAAAAATCTTTAAAACACCATCTTCAACGTATACTATGTATAAAAAATACAATATTTAAAAAAGCTCACTTGTTTATGAATATTTTTGTTTATTAATATTAGATCACCAGGAATTAACTGATGACGTATATTTGTTGTCAACTGCTGTTGTTGTTTGGCGAGTAACAATTGGGTGCAATTTGGCAGCTTCAATTTTTGTTGGTAAAGCCTCTGAAAGAGGCTTTTACCCATTATGTCATGGTGTTGAAAGAATGAGTGAGTATCCTATTTTCGGGTTGAAACTTCGCCGGGGTACACTCGGAAGCTCGGACTTTTTTCGCTTATCCGACGACGAGTCGATCAGTCGCCTGAGCGAGTTTTATCATGACCGCCATGAAGGGCATATTTTGGATTTTGTCGTCAGACAGGTGACTTATTTTTCTTAAATTCATACCATTTTACATCTAATTTGTATTTTATACTGCAACAATGTTTGCCCCACGTAGTTCTTTGCATTTCCATGAGCTAAAAACAAAACAAAATACGATACACTTCATCTGTAAATTATTGCGTTCGACGAAGGAGAACGCATACTAATCTTGTTGCTCGCGGGCTCAACCTGATGCCGTCTTCCGTTGAGTGATTTTCGTCTGGCTGAAACATAAGCCTCGACTCCATGTTATTGTGACCGTGATAGCATGGTGATCAATCCAGACCATGTACTTCGTTCGTCCATTTTCCAACTCCATTTTTCCAGCTGTTTGTTGTACGTGTCATTTTTAATGTGCAGGTTGTTGTCGCTGTATAATTGAAAGCGGTGGGAGTTTGTTGGGTAAAATTTCCGTATTGGGGCGTACTTAATTATGCAGACAGTTCATGCATAAAAGTCTCACCTATTTTCTATATAGCTAACCCTAACCCTAACCCAGCAGGACCCAGTACTCCCCAATACGGAAATTATCCGGTTTGTTAAGTTGTTTAAATGCATTTTGTAAGTGTTGAGACCATTTGTTTTGTTTGTCCATTTTCCAGCTGGGTCTTGTTGTAACTAATTGTTTATTTTTCTAATAAAAATATTTTGATCACTGTCGAACGCACCCTATTAATCTTTGATTACCTCTAATCTACTTATAATCTTGCGCGATCGAGCTTTGTCAGTCCACATGAAAACTAGAATTTTCAGATAACGGCGATTTGATTTTAAGATGCCTCGTAGTTGCTACAAATTTTGACAACATGCCTTTTGGCAAATACTAGAATACAAATACTAGAATTTCGTAAATGTGGAAATGTTAATTTTTATCTTTAAAGTTTACATGGTGCACAGTGGGGCAAAACTGATGGAGAAAAAGAGGACAGAGGACCTAATGGAGATGTTGAGATTGAAGAAAACAGTGGTTCAGATGGCAAAGGCGAATGGAGTAAGATGGTACGGGCATGTGTTGAGGAGGGATGATGGGCATGTTTTGAGAAAATTGTTGAAGTTTGAAGTGAAGGGCAAAAGGAAGCGAGGACGACCAAAGAAGACGTGGAAGACGCAAGTGGAGAAGAAGAGCAAGAGTGTTGGTTTGTAGAAGGAGGATGCCTTGCATCGAGTGAGATGGAGAGTGGGAGTTGGAGAGATAGCTGTTAGAGTGGGTAAATCCGGCCACCCCCGTTTACGGGGATAACCCTGATAAAAATTGGATTCATTGATTGACATCGGTGTCTGGTTTCAAGTTCAGACCTTGTTTGGTTTTACCGTTTATGCCGCATATGAAAAATCCTGGAAATGTTTCAGTTATTTTAAAGTTGAGAAAAAAATTCTTATCTCAGTTACATGTACAAGTTGCAACTGTTATTTCAAAACAAATCAACTGTCTTGGTAGTACTTCATTAAGGTACGAGGTAAAATGAAGAAAAAGTAAACAAAACTAAAATCGCGTTTCATTTTCAGAGGTTCTTCATTGGAGTCTTGGGTTTTTCAAATGGCTGAGAAGCTTATTGATCACCCGCCTGACATTCTCACATGTTTGGTGTTATAAAATCAAGTTCTATTTTTGATTCATATGCTATATGCTTCTCCAAAAAGTACGCTTATATTTATCCGGATCATATGGGGAAAACCAAAATCAGTTCGACTACAATTTTCTAATGCACAAATAAAGTAGTAAAATGTGCTGGATCGCGATGATTTTTCGATCGAATGTGTTCAAATATCTTAAGAGTTAGGTCTGTGAAAATAGTTGCAATGCGATGTGTAGAAATGGGAGATTTTGGCCGTTTTCTGTGGGTGACTGTTCAGCAGGCGAACGAGGTTGCCTGCCTTTTCATCTTTTTATCTAGTAACAGGAGCTGGATGAAGAATGCACGACAAAAACCGTCCCAAAACCCATCGAAATGAAGAGAAATAACACAATTTACACAAATTAAGCAAAATAAATTTATTTTATCGTCCTTTATTGTGAGAGGAGGCAGCGTGGCTCAGTGGTCAGAGTTGGGGATTTGAATGCGGAAGACCCGGGTTCAAATCCCCGACTCGGA
>JAOBBB020389973.1:0-17815 GCA_025331005.2 Zoanthus gigantus
AGGTTGAAATAAAGCCGACCCCAACCCTCGACCAATCAAGAAGCACTTCCTCCGGTACGCACAGAAACGCCCAATACAAGTAACACGAACACAAAAACTGATCTTTTATTTTTTATTTTGTCAACTTTAAACTGACATTTTTTCATTCGCGTAGCGTAGTCGTAGTTAGTTGCTCTGCAATGTAGGTGAAATTTTATTTGACCTTTTCTATTTGTAATTACATAGTCTCTCATCACTTTACTCCGAATATAATTTGTGATGATCTACCGATGACTGTACATATTTTTTTTTACAAAAAGTGCCTTTAAAAAATCCTAACAACCTAACGGCAATTTGGCGCTTTCGCCTTTTATCTATTTACAAATAGTTTCTAAAGTCACCGTCCTTGGTAAATAAACAATTCTTAAATTTCTAAGAGTAACTCTGGTTATTGAGTTACGCTTAACAACAGCTAACATTGCTACACTTTCTAAAACTTTAATTGCAAAACGTTCGTTTCGATGTGCACAATAATGCATAAACACGAGCGATTGTACGAAGCAGCATTTCGCACTCTGATTGGCTCTGCATCTATCATATAGTGCAATTATAATGTGAACATGAGGTAAACGTTTTGTAGCGAACTCTGTCAATGTCATTTGCTAGGAAGTTTGTGTCGTTTACAATAAGCAAGCATAACATCTAAGTGTAAACATGAGAAACCTTGAGCAAAACTACCACGAAATCTGCATAAATTGTCTTATAGTATGCCTAAGATACATTTGCCGAAAATCTTTCAGCAATTGTATTAATTTTTTAAACTTTTATGGAAGTACTGAATAATATCACAATTTTTAAATTGGCTACCGCCTCAGCTTTTAAAAGCACCAGTCAACAAACATGAATCTTTGCTTCAGTTTCAAAAACAAAAATAAACAATTTTAGTATGTTCTTGGTACATATTCATTTAGCCATTTAATTTACTTTACGGCTAACAAAGAATCTGTAGCCTATTAGTTATTCCGGTATTATGTCTTGGTTCAAATAACATATCTATATTCAAACTATTTTTCTCCAGTAATGAATTACAACATGTGACATGCCAATGTAAATATTCTTTCGGTGGTGTTCAAGCCTAGAATGACAATCTCCAATCTACTCTTATGGGGAAATGGGCAATGACAATTACAGTCTATGTCTGGGAGGGTCCGGAGTGGAAAGAAGGACGAACCAATAATATAAAGGTAAACCAGGAAATAAACACCCAGGAAATAAACACGAAGAAATAAACACGCGGGAAATAAACATGCAGAAAAGAAAACACTTATAACTTGACATCAAATTGAACAAAATACGATAGGAACAGAATCAAATAAATCCGTTTGACGGGGCATTCTTCTAACACTAAAACACCTGAAGTCAATTATCAACCCTTTTCTCAAAACAACAAAACATAGAACTATACAAAAGATGAAACTATGTTTCATACAACCTAATCTAGACTATTGTGGTCCTGCCACACAATGTGCAGCTATTACACTACACCGGGGATTTTAATTAGAAAGGGATACGTTACACTGAGAACTTCGCTTTAATTCTCAAAACGATTGCCGCAACCAGAAACACTGTGGGCGAACATAAATAACTCCGAGAATGCCATTGGGTCTATAAAGACTGAAAAAATTACAAGGACCAAATCTGTAAATCTGGGGACTGGAAAATCTAGCAATCTGGGCCCGGTTGCTTGAAAGTTAGTTAGCTTTAACTCAGAGTTAACGATAACTCAGAGTTAATTTGATTAACTCTGAGTTAGCTAACCCTGAGTTAAAATGCTGTTGCTCGAACGGTGATTTAAACCCAAACAAACTCTGAGTTAGTTAAATTTGATTCCTGAGTTAATTCCATCTCTATTTAACTCACAGTTTAACTCAGAGTTAGTGCTAACCGGCTTTCGTGAACCGAAACTAACTCAGAGTTAAATTGTAACACTGAATTAGCGAATTTAACTCTAAGTTAAGAATTAATTACCCTTCGAGCAACCGGGCCCTGAAGGAAAACTGCGTTTCAGCAAGGTTACACCATCATGAACGTTGCAGATGCAATTGTATCATTATACACTTATCCAACAAAAACACTACAAAGCTGACTGGCAGTGAAAAACGTGATAGTGATTCGTAAAGAAATTACTATGTAACTTTACCATCCATTAAGGTATTGCTACCAAACCACACGACAAACTATCTTGAGGCAATTTCCTTCGAGTAATCATCGATTCTTTCGTATCGGCGTATTATTTATCATTCTTGCTATTTTTCCAAACATATGATTCTGTAAACACTTGAATATAAAATGTCTTTCAAGGTAACCATTATCTGTCTTTAATGCTTCTGTTGACTTTGTGGAAAATGACATCTTGACTCTTCTTTGAAGAACTCAATTTTCGCGATAATCATTCTCAATCGACACAAATAACGGATGAATTTGCGCCAACGTCCGATGGGTTCGGTGAGAGGATTCGAGTGAGGGCTGGAATACAGTTCTTCGGTATGAGACAACCTGATGAAAGGCAACTGCTTTGATAAAAAAGCTTCTTTTTAAAGTGGTATAGTCATTTTAGATGAGACTATCATCATTTTCCTTTCAGATAACGCCAAATTTCATTACAACAACCATAATCATCATCACTGATCGTCAATAACACTAATACCATTGTTTAAAGAACTGTCATCAACGTTATTTCACGAACCATTAACATTTTATGATAATAGATATTATGCCACTTAAAGCATATTTATCTGACGAGCTAGAGAAACTTCGAGACGCGCCCTAAAAAATAATTTAACCGTACATAAGTTATACAGAGACTCTATTGAAATCAAGCTTATCCAAGCTCCAAACACGAAAGAACGAATTAACAGAGTGTTTATTTGACGATGTAGTTCAAGATTATAGTCATAAACTCCATCCCCTGCTGCCAGCACTCAATAGTTGCCCTTGAACACTAAGAAACATGCGCAAGTTTTCAATACCAGTGTGTAAGACAAATAGGTTGCAGCGAAGTTTTATCATGTTTAATACTGCTACAACTAGATATTAGCAATTATTTTAGGCTTCTAGAGGCTACACATAAATTGTTATTCAATTTTTCTTAAATTCTACTTAGGGTTTTCTTTCTCGTTAGTTTTTAAATTTGTAGTTAAATATTTAGGATTTTTTTTTAATTTAAGAGATTTTAACTATTTGTAAACTTTTAAATAGAATAATACTAATCAAATTGTACACTCATCTGTAATTTAGCCTTTAGGCTGCCAAAGATGTTTTAATAAACTATCTATCTGTCATCTATCTATCTATCTACAAACATCACCATCATTCTATAATCCACTATCAATATCATCATCGTTCTACGATCCGTATATCATAAGTACGTAATAAATGTATCATTCCCATCAATACTATCACTGGTATTCTAGATAAACCCAACTTACCAACAATCTTTTTTCCATTACTTATTCTACATCGAATGATCTGAATCTTTGAGTTGGCCCCTGACTGTCCCGCTAGCACGCTTTCCACTTTACTCCAAACACCAAGCACTGACCCACTAAGGATGTAAAACGTCCTCTTCCTTAAGCCTACTTCGCACGCCAATCCAAGCGAAACCTTCTTGCAATTACCTTTCCTGTGTGGAAAGTGAGGAATGTTCAGATAGCATAGAAAAATAGATAAATATTGCAGGGTACATCGGGGGATGGATGAAGGACGGAAGAGAGACGTGTATCGGCTTGAGTTATTAAACACTTAAAATCCCTATATCGCTATTTTTTTATTTTCTAAAGGAAAAGTAAACCCCTTTAGTAATACTATATCTCGAAAATTAGACAGTATTAATGCCATTATGAAGTCCTGGTGTGATGACGTAGGACAAGGTACTTGCGTAGCTTCCGGTTGAATATTAACACTGTCAACACAACAATTTCATTCGTATACGGTCTAAAACACAGCGAAAAACATAAAAATTCTGTCTGAAGTACTTTGTTTGTGACGTTTTTCCTTGTAAAACACTAATGACAGCGAAGGACGTCTTACTGCTGCTACGTCACAGTTACCAGTCCCCTACCGCTCGGTAAAAATTTAAATTCCAAATATATTTTGATCAAAAAGCATACTTTGGTGCACAATTTTACTTCGGTTATTCGAATTCTTAGTTCAAAGATGACAATAGTTTTCATCTAAAAGATAAAAAAATAGCAATATAGGAACTTTAAAAGCCAAATTCCAAGGCCAAAAAATGACTGTATTTAAAACTGTTGACAAGTATATTTTCCGAGCTAACAAGAAACAAGATCCGTTTTCATCAACTTGCCCTTCACGATATTACCTCGGTTCCCATCACACTTATCGTCCAGACTTGGCAGGATGATTTCGTTTATTAGCACAGTAATGGGCAGGACTTTGTTTAATTTTTGTACTTAATAAAATAGGAACACTTGTTCCTGTTTAATCAACGACAACAGTAATTATAAAGACTACAAAAATTTTGCAAAAATTAAATATGTTTTGTCTGAACATTTGAGATGAGTTCCCGTAATGAGTTTTTTAAAAATTCCAAAATTTTTGCAAAAAATCGTATGAGGCTTTTCAAGCATCCAGCTTCTCGAACATCCAGCTTCTCAAGCATCCAGCTTCTCGAGCATACAGCCTCTCGAGCATTCAGCCTCTCGAGCATCCAGCCTCTCGAGCATCTAGCCTCTTGAGCATCCAGCCTCTTGAACATCTAGCTTCTCCAGCATCCAGCCTCTCGAGCATCCAGCCTCTCGAGCATCCAGCCTCTCGAGCATCCAGCCTCTCGAGCATCCAGCTTTTCAATCATCCAGCTTCTCAAGCAACGCTTTTGATAACTGATGTCTGTTTTGAACTTCGTGTATGTAATTAATGTTTGGCTCTTTTACATTTCTTTGACAATATACATACATACATACATAAACTTTATTAATGTGTCAAACTTCTAGCGCGCCACAAATAGCGCACTAATCGGGGACACTTACAATATAAATAGTCTTAACAATTATATAAACAACTAATACAGAAAGGAAGTAATTGTAAATGTGTTATGGACTTAAACAATAATAAAATCTAAAATATGATAAAAATAATATAAACTGAATATATAATAATATTATATAGCCAACATTATATAAATCTATATGTAATAAAATGTAATAAAATATGTATATAGTTTACATAAATGTGTATAACTTAAAGATGACAAATTTTGCAGTCCACACATTTGTCGTTATCGATAAGTTCAGATAAATTCATTTTCCTTATGATGTTCTTAAAGGATGAAATAGAAATAGCATTCCTAATGTTACTTTGTAATTTCGACCACAAATACGGCCCGAAGAATCTAACTGAGTGTTTACCATATGCGGTAGTTCTTACTCTAGGTATAAAAAAGTCACTGTTTCTTAAGTTGTATCTAGATGGCAAGGAAGTAAATAATTCCACCACATTCTGAGGAACTAGATTATTTTTAACTTTAAACATAAATGTCGCTATGTCCTGTAGACGTCTATTATGTAAGGTCGTTAGTTTTGCTCTGGTAAGAAGTTCACTATATGGCAAATTCCAGTCACAGTAGACTGCTCTGAGTCCTCGTTCATTAACGCGTTCCAGTTTCTTGCTGTCACATTTCCGGCAAAAGTGCCAAGAGATTCCTCCGTATGTCAGATAGGGAAGAACTGCTGTTTTGTAGATCTGCAACTTTGCTTCAACAGGGATAAGCTTACGTAACCGCATCAGCACTCCTATTCGTATACTTGCTTTTTTACTCATGATGGAAATGTGCTTCGAAAAGGTAAGATCGTCATCGATTGTCGTCATCGACTGTTTAGTCGATCGCAGAAGTAGGAGTTCATCAGGCTCAGTAGACAATATGTTTCAAATTATCTATATATTGTTAAATATCAGTTTTTCTTAAAATTATGTTACCTGCTAATGTAGTACGATGCAACCTATGAAAATGTTAAAGAGTCACCAGCAATAGCTGGACTACTAGGTTGTCTTCTATACTTAGGTACCTACCAATAGGCATGCGTGCACTGTTCTAAAGAAGCTTCGAATTGATGTTTCCACGCCCCTTCTACCTCCACGTCGGATACCTTTTGTAACAAAAAGTTACAGATACGTATGTGAAGCCACTTGACGCCAGCCGTTGTGAAACAATGATACACCTCATTGTAGTAAATAGTTAACAATCCCCCGATAGTGGTAAAAAATAAGTGAATAAAGCATGATGTTTCCTAAGTTAGTTGGATGTGAAATTAAAAGAAATAATTTATCCTTTGGATTGGGCCACGCTTGTCATATAAAAGTTACATAAATGCTTTTGTTTACAGTAAGAACTATCATAATTTGCATTACCCAAACTAC
Source organism: Zoanthus gigantus (assembly GCA_025331005.2). Taxonomy (NCBI): domain Eukaryota; kingdom Metazoa; phylum Cnidaria; class Anthozoa; order Zoantharia; family Zoanthidae; genus Zoanthus; species Zoanthus gigantus. The sequence continues at coordinate 6,415 of JAOBBB020389973.1, forward strand.
TCGAAAGATTAAAAAGGAGCGTCCTTTTACACTAAATGTCATAAATGGAATGCTGCATCAGTGTTTCTACAGAAACAGTTTTACAAATAGATAGGTTTAACACCGTGTACGGTGTGACCTTCTTTGTGTGACCTTCTTTTCCACCTAACCTAACACAGCTTTCCAACCTTATCTATATTGGTTATCTGCCGCGTGGCAGGTTTAGCGTCACACATGCCATCCATCCCGATCTTCAACCCTATGTTTGACCTCTCCATATGTTTCTGTTCTATTGTTTATTCTGTGTATTCATAATGTATTGACGAACGCCATGGAACTAATAATGAAGGTCGTTTTCCGTTGCCTTCCTTCATCGCAGTACAGGGGTCAAACCAGGGTTACTGGTCTGCCTCGTGTTATTCTGAAGTCGCCGTTGACCAGCGGTAAATGAGTACCAGCGTCTGCTGGGAGCTAACCTGCGATGGATTATTGTCCCATCCAGGGGGAGTCAAAGACTCTCTTCCGCTTAACACTACAGAAACCAGAGATAAGCGTCGGCACCATTGGCCACCTGGCTCGTAAAAGATTTTGCTATCTCCATTCAACTGTATTCAAGTGAGTCAAAACAGTTTTAAAGTTAACCAGAAACTACTGGCACGTTTAATCATTCTCAACGCCAAAACGAAATTTATTTGCAGCAAGGTGCCCGAAATATTAAGGTAGATCTAAATTTCCACAAACTATAATTAAATACCAACCGCACATTTGAAAATAAGTAACTTCAAAAACACTACAATTAACGAACCAAACTTCAAAAAAAGATCTTTTTGTGGAACCTTTCTTTGAAGCAATCTTCAAACACAAATATTTTCGAACAAATATTTAAGATTTTTTTAGCACCCAAAAGGAAGAATCTGGGAAAGTTAAAGTCCTTTTCTTGAAAAAAATAATAAAAGGACCCGCAGAAACCCTGTTTCAGCATCAACCGCTTATAATAACTTCGTACCTTCCTGTAACGTTTTTTCAAGTCGTCAATTAGCTCTTGTTTAAGATTACATCCCGTGTGTGGGCGGTACACAGTACAATCCTTTTTCTTTTTTCCTCTTGTTGTTGTTTGAACAAAGATTGCCATCTTCTTGCTATTTCGGCTCTTTAAAATAATTAAATTGGCAAAATAGATGAGAACACAATCTATAGAAACCTTGTAAACAATTTCTCTATGGACAGAAAATGGCAATCTAGGAGTGACAGTTGAAAATATAGAGCTTATGAAAACTACCTAAAACGACCGCTCTCACCGAAATTACAAATAAATTAAAAGGCAATTAGAGCCAGCTCATTCATGTAATGAACAATAACATTAAAGTCTAATTATTAAATCATACATTTTATATCAAAATGTATTACAAAGTAAGAAAAAGGAATTATAGCCAATTTTAAAATAAAAAAAAGAAAGTAAAAAAACTAAAATAAAAAAAGGTTAGTACGGGCCTCAAACTAGGTCTATGCACCGAAAGTCAAAAGTTCTACCATGTAGACACGCCCGCAGGACACTTTCACTTCCGTCTAAGGTCCACAATTACGTTGCACTCCTTTGATTTTTGTTCACGAAAATTTGCTCACGCTGATTTCGCCTCTGCTACCAGGCAATCATTCACGCACATACGCGCAAAAACGAGTTCAAAAGGATAAGTTTGAAAAGGAACCACTAACTCTTACAGCTTTGAGGTCACTGAACTAGGTTAGGTACGTAATTTAAATTACAGAACATGAAAAATGCCTCAACGTGGTTTGAATTCGAATACACTGAGTGTAACACAGCTTAGAAGCTTACCTACAACAGTGGTAAAAGCTAACTTAAAACAGGTGCACATTCGAAGTAGCTACTGAAGACTTAATAAACATACAAAGAAATTGCTGCCAAACGAAAACATAAACCAAGCATAATTTCCAACATAGCTTTACTATATATAATAATATTAATAACTTTATTTCAAACCATGGAGTAAATTCATCTAATTATCTAAAATCTAAAAATATTTAAAATGAAGAAAATTATTTGCTAAAAACTCAAAAAAAGCATTTCCGCTACAGATACATATTATTAATGTATTATGTAGCTAAGTAAATTGAACAGATAATTATACAGAAACAGGACCAGACTCTCACTACTAAACTCTGCTTTTGACGTCATGGAACAGAAAATAATATGGTAGTTACCAGCCTCCCATCGTTTGGTCAAGGTGAATCTGGAAATGATTTTTCAAAACAAATTACAAATTTTTTGCAAATTACACCATGCCCATGAAAAAAAAAAGTAATTGAATTGTTTTTTTTGCCATCATTATTAGAATAAGGACATTTTAGACAAACAAAAAACCCACAACTGATATATACACTTTAATAAGACAGTGCTGGTTGTTATAACTGGTTTATTATCCAATGTTGGAGCTGCTGTACTCATTATTGTTTTAGATCAGACATATATACAGTGATTCTTACAACTTTGTCAAATATGAAGATCAAGCTACAGCACCTCTTTTTTACAAGGTTTGCTATTTATAGCAAATATATCATAAACAAACTTATATGATAAAAAAATTTTAACACAAAGTAGACTAAATTACATGCTCTACATACCAAAAATACACATTTTCTTAAAGAATTGAATTGATACTCAAAATTTGTCGTATTTTTCAAAGGGATATAAATATTGCATTTGCACACCCTTAAAAACAAAGATATTATTTTTATTATTGAAAACATTCCACATTTTCTAAAATATGCACTACTAATCTGTCTCTCATCTCTCTCTAAAATTAAACTTGATTATAAAAACATATTTTACTTGATGTGAAATAAAACCAGTGCCTTTGTTGTTATATCACTTAAATTCCATCCCTAACGTCATTTGATTATCATAATGAACAATTAAGGTGATAACTGTGAAGCCAGTTCAGGTACAAAATTTGTAAAAGTGGATAATGCAGTGACATTGTCCAAATGCCACGCGCTCTTGAAAAAGATTTCATGCAACCCCACGCGTCACTGCTACTGGGCAATGATTCGTAAAACCATCCATGCTGTATCATGACGAGATAAACTTTCTAATTCCAATCCAAAACGATTTTCCAAAAATTTAAAAGAAGCAATCGTACAAATGACGTATTGTATTTGCAATTTTCATTAAACTTTTATAAAAATCTAAATCTCAATTGGTTTTGCAGATAGCAACAGAAATCCGAAAAACAAAACATTAATTATCATACCATGAATATTTGACACATTTGTCTATCACGCCGATACCATCTATCATGCCGATACCAGCTTTAAAAACAATTATCATTACTGCAATTTTGTCGATCTTCGAATGAAATGCTCTCATTAATACATTCACTTATTTCTTAACATAAAGAGTAAAATGTATCGTAGATTTTGCAAATAGCGTTAGACTTCGCGAAACCTACAAAATTACATATTCATGAGTTGTACAAAATATTTTTTTAAGTAACTAAAATCTAAGTACTTGTTTCTAAAAGCTGACAATTTTTGGTTTAGTCTCTTTTGCCGAAAAAAAATATGAGGTACAAAATAAACGCCTAATTATATATACAATCTAGAAAAGCTTTATAGGAACGCAAGTCGTAAATAACATTTACAATCTGATCACCATGTGCGTGTGCGTTATGTATCATCTAAATTAAAGTCTATTTACAACTTGAAACTGAGATCTTAAAGCACTCTCAAATGATTATTTCTAATACTCCAAAAGAACACCCTGAAAATGTTTTTACCTTGAAGAATTTCTGTTGTGTTGTCACGTTTGACATACTTGCCCGAAAGACGATGCTTTTTCCTTCCTTTGTTAGTAGCCTTTTCTCTTTTTTTCAACAAATTCTTGCCAAGGAATGGCATTTCCTTAGATCTTACAGTCCTTCCAAATATTTGTACAACATCTTCTAAATTTCTCTAATACTGTATTCCTTCTGACCTTGAAATAAACAAAAAATTTTAAAAAATGTTTGCATCAAATATGACGGTCAAATATTGATCATCCGAATGTTTATCGACTTGTCACGAAATTTAATTGAATGATTGAATAAACGTTACCAGGACAACTTCCAAACCAAAAGTTTTCACTTTACACAATTTGGCAGTCTCAAATGAATAGGAAAGAAGGAAAAACTATTTAGGAAATGGCTACTGAAACTGGTTTATCAAACAACGAATTAGAAAATGAATTTCTAAATGCTAAATCATGTTTATTGAAAACAAGCACGCATACAAATCTCAATGTGTAAGTGGAACTTGGTTCAGTCAAAATGGCCGACTGAAAAATCACAAGTGTATTTTAAGTAATGAAGATGTTCTTGTCAATAGTTTACTCATCATCGTTTCATAATACTTAGATATGATCATCTTGCCAGTGTCTTAACCAAAATTCTTACCGAAAAGCCAGAGAATGCAACAGGTAAGTTCGAATTTTACCCAGTATTCTCAAACTCGAGGATCTGTTCTACTTGCTCGTGCAGAAGATTGCCTGTGCTAATCAAATTAAATATGTGCTTCTATTTTATTTTAGTTGTGTTTGAAGACCTAATGAGAGACGAGAAAAGAGCAAAGTTTACGCCTAACTTCGACACCATTCAGGTACCACTAGATACATATTACCTTAGTAATAATGAGCGAAACATGGCAATTATATAATTGGCGCATACTATTGTTTAATCATGCGAACTAACCCTTACCCAGACCTTAACTTCTATACGAAAATACATGCATAAACAAGTATGCGCCAATACGGAAATTATCTCAAAACAATTATTAACAGTTTGTTTAAATTACGATTTGGTTTGTAAACTTTTGCATAAATATTATTTTATTATAAATGTTTACTTTTCATTTTGTTATTCTTTACTTTTTTTACATTGATATAGAATCAGGAAGATGAGACAACAGAAGTATTACTTGCTAGGACTCAGCAAAGCTTGTTTGAGGTAATGCAAAGAATAAATTACAAAATGTTTTAAAAGTTAAAGTAACAAATTTAAATTTTATTTTCTAAATTAAAACAGTATGTACTAACTAAAGGTTTTTGTATTTGACTCCCCCTGGCCGGGACATGAGTCCATGGTAATTAAGTCAGCAACCAGCAGATGATGGTATATGTTCCATTTATCAACTCCCTAAGGATGGAAAACTGAGTCAGCTTTGGCGGAAGGTCACACAAATGTAGAAATCTCTGCAAACCAAACGATGTTAACTCTCATAACTTTATCTCTTCAATGTGTACTCTTGAGGCATAATAATGAACATTATCTATTGGATATTTAAGAAATAAAACATGTTCTCCATGCATTCATAGCCTGGTGAAAACCCAGGCGAATGTTTGGGAGAATTTGAGAGCAGATCAGTGAAAACCCAAGATGCAGTTGAGGGTTTTCATCTGCTCAAGAACTTCGCTGAGGTTTTCACCAGGCTATGAAGGCACTGATAAAATGTTTTATTTCCTTTATGAAACTATTATTTTCTGTTTTAACAAAGAGAAAGACTTTATACGAAGGGCGTATGTACACTTAAATTTCTTTCATGAAATTGTAACTTCTCACAACTTGAAGACAGAGGCAACCATATTGCTTATGTCATTTTCATTCTTCATTGCCCTATGAAAACACACTTGTAGACCAATCAAAATGCATGTACTATCCAAATTATTTTATAAATCTTAATAAGATATATCCATTTATGATTCAAGCAAAATGACCTGATTTAATCAAGTTTAGGACATTTCTGTGCATACTAGAGGAAGTGCTTCTTGATTGGTTAATGGTTGGGGTCAGCTTTATTTTGTAGTTGATGATTTGAGCTGATGAAAGATGCAATCCCAAAAAATCCCTGTGTTGTTTTGTGACCCATACCACCAAGAAATCCCTTTTGGGAAAAACTTCAGACCCCAAAATATTCTTTGGATTCCCCTTCCCCCGTCATTAAAATTTGTAGGGTTCCTGGGCAAAAAATGTACAATAATAACAGCCCCCCTAAAGGGGCTTTTTATTCAGTGTCATGTTAAAATCCCCCTCTCTCCCAGTTGAGAACAACCAACTGTTTACAAAGCATAGTGAATTTGCCCCTGGGATCACCAAGGACATATATTCATTCCAGTAGTTCGAGTTGGGGATTTGAACCCAGGCCTAGATCTTCTGCATTCAAATCTCCAGCTCTGACCACTGAGCCATGCTGCCTCAAAGTTGTGAATAGTGAAAACAAATTAAAGTAAAATAAAGTATATTTTTGATTCATTTAGTCTTCCATTCTACTGTAGTACCTATTTTCATATAGGGATGGGGGTTAAAGAGAGTTATAAGAGAGGGTTTTAGAAGGGGGGCTTATAATAGTATATATAATTTGCATTTTATAATTTGCTGTGATGACAGAAAAAAACAGGAGAGCTTGAGCCAGAACTCGACTTGGATGAGGATACCGAAACTCCATTGCCAGATTTAATGGAATTAGCAAACTATTTTGAGCTTGCAAATGTTGGTCTTGGTCGAGAAGAGACATTTAGAATTTTCCTTGCTCTGAAGCAGCTTGTAGAATCACATCCAATCAGGACCTGTAGATTTTGGGGTAAGAATTAGGAAAATTTTAATATGTTTGTGTCATATAGTTGTTTTATAATAAGTCTGTACATGTTATAGTTACTTAACTAATTATTTGCTGTATAATAATGCATAGCAGGGCATAGCCAAAGATATAATTGAAGGGTCTAGTGCAAAAACAACTTAAGTGACTTCTTATGAAATGCTAAATTTTCCCAAGGGTTATGAAGAGATAATGAGGATAATGTAGGGAGAGATGAGAACTTGATCAAAATTCTTTTATGTCAATTTTGTCTAGTACAAAAACAATGTGACTTTGTATGAAATGCTAAATTCTCCCAAAGGTTATGAAGAGATAAGAGGGGTAATCTAGTGAGAGTTGAGAACTTCATAAAACTTCACTTAAGCCGTTTTTGCACTAGACCCTTCAATTAAGACCACACAAAAGTCAACTTCTGGGAATGAATATTTTCTTTTTATCATCAAGTCCTTGTGTTTCCAATGTTTATTTTTGTTATCACCCAATTGCCAAGCACTATTATTTTAACATTTAAATGTACACAGTAGAGTAAATGAAAAAGATCTGATGTTATAGGTATCTAAATTGGTGGTTATAGTTAAATCCAAAAACAAGTTCTATACAAAAAATAAGGAGATCTAGTAAACCTGGCTTGATTTTAGTCAGTCAGAGTGTCCTTGCTAAATAAAAATCATTTGGGATTGAAGAAGTTGAAAATTCAAAATATTGTTTTAATCAGTTGAAGATGCTTACATTGTAATTATTTGTTTGGTAAGGCTGTGTCTATGTTTCAGTTGAAACAATTTGATACATTTATAAGTTTACACCATAGTGAAAAGAATTTCTAAAACTAACATTTATTACTGTAGTCCTCAGTCTAAAATGTGAGTTTTTAAATTTCTTTTCACTGTGGACGTGTATAACCTATACATTTATCAAAATGGTATATAATTTAGTTTTTTGGGGGATCAAAATTATTGACTATATTGTATTAATTATTATTTTGTTTCAACTTTGCGTTAAGTTTTTATCGGATTATGAAATATTTAAATGCAACCCTAAAGGTCTTACATTTTATTTGGATGGTTCAGTTTTGTGCCACCTAAACATTTAAAGTAAAAACAAATTAAATAAATAATTTATTATATAATTTATAGAAATTCAGTCATTGTTTTATTTAAAATTACTTTTTTTTATGTTATTATTTGATATGATTTGTAGAAGGTGATCATTATGATGAAAGATCTCTAATACATTATAACCATCTTTCGGGACAGAATTACCCTTGTTGAGAGATCAACTCTGATTCTTTGGTCACCTGATTTCTTTGTATGCAGTTTTTGACCCATAAATTGAGGAAATCAATTTAATCTATTTAAAACTAATGGTTACATGCTCTTGTTATCTATCAAGGATTCAAGGAACAGATCTATGATGTATACAGATATCTTCCTCCAGCTACACAGGTAATGGGAATAGACCTGGGTCAGCTGCATCGTAGGTTATGGGGGAATACTGTGAAATTTCATAAACTAAAAATGTTCTTGTTCCTCAAAATAATTCATTCTAACAAAATTTTTAGGTAGAGTTTTTTTGGAGTTGATGTATTGAATTCTGATGATGCATCTTAGGTTAATCTTTATTGTAAATTATTGTTGTTTTTCAGTTACAATTATTATAATTCTTTTCCATAAAAGTGTAGACTGAAGCACAAATTATAGAGCTTACATTGTTTAAAGTGTATATATTATTATGAGTTGTGGGTTTATTGTATGCATCAAAAGTCCTTACCCTTCTGGCAACAGTAAAAATGTATTTTTCTTCACTGACTGTGTATCGTGTGTTTAAAGTTTGGAAAAATCAGTTCCAAATTCACCTTGACCAAGCGATAGGAGGCTGGTACCTACCATGTTATTTTCTGTTCTATGACCTCAAAAGTAGAATTTAGTAGTGAGAGCCCAGTCCTGTTTCTGTGGACTTTCTGATTCCCAAAGGTTTGACCTGATTGTAAAATTACTGTTTTATTTCGCATGTAGAAAGATCTTTGGGTCGATGTTATATATTCTTGATAAAGTAGCAGACCATGTAATGGTGCTTGTTTCTGCTTCTCCTTTGCTGGAATTTTCTACTGACATAGCTTTTAGACTAGTTGTCAAGCTTTTGATAGATTATATCAATTGCTATTATCATCATCAGTCTAGTTTTGATCCGGGTTTATGACTGTAAATGGGGGTTGGCTGGATTTACCCCACTCCAACAGCAATGTCTTCAACACCCACTCTCCATCTGGCTCTATTCAAGGCATCCTCCTTCTCCAAACAAACACTCTTGCTCTCCTTCTTCACTTGCATCTCCATGTCTTCTTTGGTTGTCCTCTCTTCCTCTTGCCCTTCATTTCAAACTCCAGTAATTTTCTTAAAACATGACCATCATCCCTCCTCAACACATGACAGTACCATCTCACTCCATTCGTCTTTGCCATCTGAACCACTGTTCCTTCAATTCCAACATCTCCATTAGGTCCTCTGTCCTCTTTTTCTCCATCAGTTTTGCACCAAACATTGCTCTCATCATTGCTCTCTTGGTCCTTCTCAAAATTGCTATTTCATTTTCCCTCAAACATCATGTCTCACTCCCATTTATTATTACTGCAAAGTAAATGCAAGTGGTTTTGAAAGTGGCAGGAAAGGATTTTTTTTTTTGCAGAAATGAGGCATCTTATACAGAGAGTTAGGTGAATGTTTATAACTTGAATTTTTTTCCTTCATGAGCATAAACCTTGACCAAGCGATGAGAGGCTGGTACCTACCATATTATTTTCTGGTTTGTGACATCAAAAGCAGAATTTAGTAGTGAGAGACCAGTTCTGTTTTTATATATCTGTTCCATTTTCTTTTAAAATATGGTATTGTGGTGTGTTGTAGCTATGTAAATTGAATCCAGATTAAAAAAAAAATTATATAGAAACAGGACTGGGCTCTCACTACTAAATTCTGCTTATGGCATCATAGAGCAGAAAATAATATCATGGCACTTATCAACCTCCCATTGCTTGGTCAAGGTGAATCCGGTAGTTATTTTTCCAAACATTAAACACAAGTTACACAAGGAAGAAAAATCTTAATTAATTTTTACTATTGCCAGAAGGGTAAGGACATTTTATGCATACAAAAAAGCCACAACTTATATAATATCTACACTTTAAACTATGTAAGTAAAGTGATTTATAACTTACACATAATTTTAATTATTTTATTTTGGTTAATGACTATATTAAAATTATATAATGTCTTTTTAAAAATGTGACTATTCTGATGATAAATCTCACAATCTACCATCTTTCGGGGCAGAATGATATTGTTGAGAAATTGAATCTGACTTGATGGTCACAACTAATTAATAATAAATAAATGTAATTGTTATAATTATTAAAATGAAATGATCAAAATCAAATGATATAACGACAGTTGTATTAATGATAATTAACTTTTAACATATTTATATAAACAATTATGTGGAGACAAAGAACTTGTAAAAAAACCGAGCTCCAGATGGGAATCGAACCCATGACCTTCTGTACACTAGTCGGATGCTCTACCACTGAGCCACGGCAATTCATATGGAAAGCGAGGTCATTAATTAGGTTATGACACACGGACTGTATCACACAATCACTTAAATGCCAAGGCATATGGGTTTGATTCCCATTTGGAGCTCAGTTTTTTTCCGAGTTCTTTGTCTCCCCATAATTGTTTATATATGTTATTTATTTACTGATCGCTGTTTACTACTAATTAACTTTTATTAGAAAAAATTTGAACAAACGTAAAGTTTTTACACATAAAGTTTAAAGCACATACTAACAGATGAGCTATAGAACATTATAATTATTTACTTTGATTACTTTTAATTATATTAAAACTGATTTTCTGTGAAGTGATTGTTATGTTTGTGCCTCTTAAGGTCGTACTTCTGAGTGCTACATTACCACATGAGATTCTTGAAATGACCTCAAAGTTTATGACTGACCCTATTCGGATATTGGTTAAACGGTAAGGAGTAATTTATAAACCTCAATTGCTGCTTGTAACATAAAGTATTGACTCTTATTGGTAAACTTGTTAGTAATAGATAGTTTGAAAAATGTTTTGCTAAAAAATATTTTTTATAAGTTAAAACAGAATTTTTTTTTACAATAAAAGCCAAGCATTCGCAACTAAATAAAAGTCAACTTCAGGGTAATCATTGAAGTTGACTTTTATTTACTCAAAAATGTATGGTTTTTATTGCAAAACAATTTCTGCTTTAAATTAATATAAATAAATAGTTTGTTGTTCCAAGTTTGTCAAACTTTCTACTAGTCAAGTTATGATGGTGTGTTCTGTGCACTGTGAAAATCTGATTTGACTTCTTTGTCGTCTTGTTCAGAAATACCAGTGCCATAGTAACTGGCAGGGCTTGCGAATTAGCTGCCTTTGATTTGTTGAAAATGATGTAAAGGTGGCCAGGTACCTGCTGTACATTTTAATGAGAACTTCTGTTTTAATAAGGTTAAGCAGAACACTAACCATACCCGTCATCATCATATACGGTTTTATGTCCATTTTACATGCTGGCATGCGTTGGACGGTTTTCAGAAAATTGACTTCCAAGCTAAAAATAACTTCAGAAGACATTTCATGAAAAGCATGGCAGATTTTTTTTTTGGCCGGATGCCCTTCCTGACACCAACCCAGTGAGGTGATGGGGACTGGTATTTTTATCGAGACACCATCTCTAGATGATTGCCAACCAAGGCTAAAGA
>JAOBBB020390078.1:0-17809 GCA_025331005.2 Zoanthus gigantus
CATGAATTCACCTCTCTCTTCTGGGTTCTTTCAGAAGATTGCCTCGACCCACCATTCTAGCTTTATGATGCCAGCCTTCAGGGGCTTCTGCAGTCGAAAATGGCTCAAAAAAACATTTATAAACACAATACTTACCGAATTCTAGCTTTTGTGACAGTTTACTGAAGAAACTACATTCAAATTAGGTGACGTAATGCAAAAGCTTGAGCCCCAGGTGAAATAAAACAGCAGTATCTTGCATAAAGAATTGCTTTCATCATCATCGTCGTCATATTCGGTTTTACGTCCGTTTTACATGCTGGCATGCATTGGACGCTGTGTTGGATTGAAAAAATCCATTTGCTCTTATACCCCTAAAATACATTAAAATTAGTACTGCAATGGCCGTCAGCAAAGGGTTAAAAGGATTAGTTACTTTCATTTCGTTGTTTGTTTACAAATGCACCCACTTGCTGGTGATATAATGAACTCGAAATTATTCTTAATGCAGTCTGCTTCACTTTGCATCGTCCATTCAGATTTTTTGTTCATTATATATATGTCGCCAGCAAATGGGTTGTATTTGCAAGCAAACACTCACATCCAGTAACTAACCCTTAAATAAGTTTATAATTATTATTAGTTTTAGTTGTTGTAAGTACTATAAATAGTCTAAATATAGTGTTTCACTAATAAATGCAAAAAATGTTCATTTAATTTTAAAATATATTGTGAAATATATATTGTGAAAATCAAGGCTGTATTATAATAAGTAGAAATAATAAAAAAAGATGATATTCAAATACTAATTTGAAAGTTCTGTATTGTAATAATAATCTTTATTTGCTCTTCAAGATATTTACAGTGAATGTTACGTGTACAGGTTGCCAAGAAAGTTTTTAATTTTTTAATCCCTGCAGAGATATTTTTGAGTTAATCTTTTGAGTCATTTGTCAGAGCAATGTGCAACTATAAGCACATTAAACAATAAAATTAATAAAACTTGTTGTGGTAGACATTCTACAATTTTGCATTGAAATAAATTAGAATTCAACCTACGTCATTTTGAACACATAATCTCAATTTAATTATTGGATGAAAAAGCTCAATTTTTGTGTTAGATCTAGATCTAGAGATCTAGAGATCAAGAGATCTGTGTACTTGCTTGCTTTGGCAGTTGTTAGTCCTCGGTCATCTTTCAAATCGCATCCCAATTATTTTGGCCAGGAGAACACAATGAAACCCTGAATATCTATAGTTTTGCATTTGTGTTTTCTTTAAAAGGGAAAGGAATTGGAAAAGCATTTGTGAGAAAGCTGGTGGAGGTATGAATAAGCTATCATGTGTTGTAATAATTATAGTTCTGATTGCCAGTAGAAGATGGTGTGTAAATATTCTATATAGTTAGTTTCATTTCAAACAAATGAAATTTAGGGTGTAGTAATGTTATTTTTTACAGTAAGAAACCTTGGTTGCAGCAAATCATCTAAAATTCTTCTCTCATACTAATTAACTGCACCCTTTCAGTCCCAGTTATATTGTTAAATTCTCCCAACTTGAGCCCATACTTTTCATTGAAAGTTTGAGAGAAATTTACTTTTAATCTTCAGTAGTTTGCTTTGTTTGATCAATTCTCATTTTCTCATTACCAAATTCTTATTTTGTGCATTTAATGTGAGGAGAAGTTGGGTTGATTACTGACTGGGACTGAAAGGGCTAATGTTCACTTTTACTGCATCCATAAATCTCCTCTTAGATCTCCTGCCTGGCAGTTTTAACCTTATCATCCTCCTACCAATATATTTACTATCCTTTCTTACAGTACATGTCCGAACCATCTAGTAAGTCTGGCCTCTCTGGTTTTCTATCCTAAACTTCTAACATGTACTGTCGCTCTGTACTCATTCTGATCCCATCGATTATCGTCATTCCCAAAGAGAACCTCGACATTTTAATTCCTACTACCTCCAACTCTGCTTTCTGTCTTTTCATATAAGTGTTATGGTTTCCAAACCATACAACAGTGAACAACCACCATACTGCAAATCTTTCATTTCTCCTTTGCTCTGGACTGTTAGCCCTAAGTACCAAGAATCGTCGACCCTCTTTATCTCTGCTTCCTGCAGCCTCGGTCCTACCACTCCTCTTTGGCATGAAACCATGTAGTTGTTCACAAGTGCTCACTTGTCTTCAGTCTACTCTTTTCCATAGCTTTATTGGCATTCTAACAGTTTTAAAGGCTCATATAACATTTCTTCTTAAATATAATTTATATTGCTGTTGTGGCCAGTGATCACCGTTGATTACTATTTTTTTATTTTTATTGTAGTTGTTGAAGCCATTAATTTTGTTGTCATTGTATGTGCTGTCATTTTGTGGCTATTCTCATAGTTGTTGTTATGGTGATTGTTGTTATTGTAGTTTTTGTCGTTGTTATTGTCTGTCATTGCCGTTGTATTCTATATCATTATTTTCATGGTCTTGGTAAGAGCGAATTTATGTATTCATGGCGTTTCCAAATTTTAAAAATGTTTTATGGGAAATTACTGTATTTGGTTCTTGGTGGTAAAAAAAAAACATTGAAAACCTGCTGAGAGCAGCTCGAATGGATCTGTGAGCTATCAAGAAAAACCACACAAAGTCATAAGTTTAGTAGAAAACAAGAATTAAATTTTGCCTAAAAATCAGAGTTTAATTCCCATAGAACTTTTTAAATTTTTAAAGCGTAAAAGATATATACGCTCGTTCCAACTTTCCGTGAGCATGGGCTGCATGTGGCCTGAGAAAACAGCCGCCTCTCATGGTGTTCTCTAAGATTTGAGCCGAGAAATTCCATGCTGATGACGTAGTTTCTACCAAAAAATGGGTAGTAACGCTGATTGGCTAAACAAGTTAAGTGATTTTTTTCGCGCGCGCTTGAACATTACAGCTTTTTTAAAGGGACCACTTCAGCAAGCGGTTCGTCAAGTGGTGCAGTCAGGGTTTTCAGTAAGAGGCGGCAGCCGGCGAAAATCGCCATCTACTTAAAATAAACTCGCCGTCTTCTTTCGTAGCTAAACTCCTCAGATAATGCAAATGCACCGTCTGTTTTTGAACTTTCGTTACCTTCTTTAAAACTTATTGAAAACCCGTTGCAGCATCAAGACTAAGCCAAAATTTCGATCGGTCGCAGATACCCGCGATGTACCGAGGGAACCACGATATTAATTCACATTAAATATTTTTAAAAATTGTGATGCACCCTGACCGCAAAAGGTGAACAGCAATATAGTGAGGGATTCCTGTAATGACCATTTATTACTTTGGTAACTTAAGAATCTTACCGTATTCATTTGTTTCCAAAAGGTATTATCCCATTTCTATCATGATGACCAATATATATCTGACAGTTATTGCATCTTTGACCAAATGTTATTCTGTTTGTGCCTCAAGAGTTGTATTCCTTTCAGCTACTCTACGTTATTTTCTATAAGTTCATCCTAAAAGCTAAAGCTAAACCATTACGAGCCAAGTAGCCTATGGAGCCGGTGCTTATCTCCGGTTTCTGTAGTGTTAAGCGGATGAGAGTCTTTGATTCCCCATGGGCAGGACATTAATCCATAGCAGGTTAGCTCCCAGCAGACGCTGGTACTCATTTACCTACCCCGGAAGGATGGAAAGGTGAGTTAGTTTTGGTGAAAAAGAAGGTCGCACAAATATTCAAATCTCGGCAAAGCCGGGGATCGAACCGGGGACCTTGTGGTTGAAAGGCAGAGATCTTACTAACTGTGCCAACCACGCCCACCCAATTTATATGAAAACGATCTTTAAACTTAACAAAATGTTAAAAAGTTCATCCTACCAGCAAACAAAGGAAATTGCTTTTATTTACCGTATAGTAGATTAGTGACATATTGCCAAATATTCTTTGGGCATTGTTGCTTACTTATAACCGAAAGGCTTAAGAAAAAATTTTTCATTTAGGAAGCCATTGAGAAAGATTGTTCCAGAATTCACTGGTTGGTTCTAGACTGGAACAAAGAATCACAAGCTTTCTATGAAAGTGTTGGAGGTAGCTGTTTAGACGAATGGAAACTTTACCGAATGGATAGAAAAGCAATGTTTGAATACACTGGCAAAACCCCAACAAAGATTAGTGTATGAATTCCCAGTTTTATTTATGTTCTTTTCAATGTAAAAATCCTTACAGCTAGTTCGCAAGGAGAATTTTCTGATCTTTTTCCTGTGGATTTGATGTAAGTCAACATAGCTTTCCCTGACTGCTAGGATTCAGATTCACTATGTATATTTATAGCTAATGGTAGATAAGAGAGTTAGACCGGTTATCATTGAGATATTGGTATTTTTTAAGGTTCTCTAACTTAGATGTCTTTAGCACACAATCCGTCATTTGCCAGACTTGTGAGTTGAGTTTTGGTATGGACAGTATTTGAACCAAAAAACTGGTGAATTTGCCAATTTAGCTGCAGAGCAGCACCACCCACAAATAAACAAAACCTTTTTTATATTAAAATGTTAAAGGTTTTTTGATCGATTGAAATATTTGAAAACTAAGACTTAAAATTTATATTCAGAGATTACAAAACTACCAAACTAACAAAAACTACAACCACTCATGGCATGAAACCAACATTTTTAGATGAGTATGTATTTTTTAAGATCCGAAGTTCTTTTGTGATCATCACATTTCAATCTTTAGCTGTCTAATTACCCATTGTTTCTACTGCCTTTCCATAAATAAAAAAACAAAACTTGAGGTCAACGGACTTCCGAACTTTATTCAAAGCGAAATAAAGAAATCATTGAGCAGGCAAAAATCAGATAATTGTAATGTGTTTGAACTTGCGTCTAGCGAAGGAGTTTTGCTATTTTTTTCAGCGGCATTATAGCTATGTCTGTTCAGATATCTATATGAAGAAGTAAGGCAGTCAAAAGTTCCGTGATCCACAACAAAAGGACTGCGTCGAAAAGCGAGAGAAAAAAAATATATTATCAGTTGTAATGCCCTTCGAACCCGCCAATTATACTTATTGTGGTCTGATTTTCATTTCTGTCTTCTTTAAGGAGTAGTAAAACCCCTTGAAGGAATTCCAAACCACACCTGTAGCGTAAGAATCTGTGTTGCCTCCTTCATATCGTCCATTTATGTTTACGCCGTGACATGCTCTGTACCACCATCCTCCCTTGTACGCCACTGCACAATTTAAAGTTGACTCCAAGTCGTTGTCATGTTGTAACGTTGTAAAAGCCATGCCATTGTGATATGTAAACGAATCACCAGCTGTTCCATTGTATGCTCCAAAGAAAAGTTTATACTTGTTCTTTTCATCAAGAACAACGAAGTTCTTATACTCTGCGAATGTTGTGTTACTGTTAAAGTCCTTCAAATCAAATCTTACTTCCGTTCCTTGAGACGCAGTTAGTCGGTGAATTTTGTCGTTCCCGAGCCAAAACTCTCCATTTAACGTCCCAAACCCCTTCTTGTAATCGCCCCAGCCACGGGTAAAGTTGACGGAGCCATCTTGACGTCTCTGAAGAACTGTCCATCCGCCTCCGTTGGTTTCCATGTCGCAGTAGACTGAGAAAGGACTCTGGCCGTCTGGATTGATCGAGTAAACATCACTTGTTTTGTACCCATTTTTTAAAATTTGAGCACATGATTTTGGTACTGCAAAACAAATGAATTATTTTCAGATAATAGTTTAGGAACTTTTATTAATTAATAAAGCTTTTGTAGTTTGTGTTGTTTGGCACTCATAATCAAACTCGTCAGTAATAAGAATATGGAAGACCTTTTAAGAAAGGGGAATTTACAGTTATTAGACCTGGATAAGTTGTTCTCAGCTGAATGTCTGGTCATTAAATATATTTTTGAAATTTAAGTCTTCATATTTTTGGACTAACACAAAAATACGTTGTTACTTTTTCTCCTTTTTAATTGGTGCAAACTTTATTTTGAATACCAAAAAATATAGTTTGTTTTTAATCTTAAACAAACACACCCCTTTCATTTTATATTTCATAACACCCCTCCCCCACGTTTTCCTTACCGGGTCATGATTTTTTTTCCAAGTCATTTCAAACTTGACATAATAGCAGATATCGAAGTTGAGCCCGCTGTTCAAAGGTCTCCAGGTGAAAGTACATGAAAACGAGGCATTTGGGTCAAGCGATTTAAGATGGCAAAGACGCAGAACTTTTCAATTTTCCGCCATCAAATGCTTTTTTTAGCAAAAACTACGTTCAAATGCTCAGTGGGGTTTGTCCCCGTAAAATCACCAATGATAGTTTAAAACAATGACTGAGCTATTGAAAAGGGACAACACAAGGAAGAATATCACCTTAGCCACACGAAACACGCAAGAATTTTCAGGAGTTTAAATGTAACTTCTACATAGCTATTCTTTTCTTAAAATCATTTGGATAGTTCGTGCGTTTTGATTGGTCAACAAGTGTGTTTTCATAGCGCTATGAAGCACGAAAATGACGTTAGCAATATGGTTGACTGTCTCAGAGTTGTGACAATTTACAGTACGCGCTTCGTATATATATCGTCTTTCTCTTTGTTAACAATGAAAATAATAATTTTATAAAAATAACAAAACATGTCCGTGTCTCCATAGCCTGTTGAAAACCTCGGCAATGTTTGTGAGAATTCTCGAGCAGGTGAAAACCCTCGACTGCGTCTCGGGGTTTTCACTGATCTGCTCTCGAATTCTTCCAAACGTTCGCCTCAGTTTTCACCAGGCTATGAAGGCACGGAAAACATGTTTTATTTTTTAATTATAAAATAATTTGGATAGTACGTGCGTTTTGATTGGTTTACAAGTGTGGTTTCATAGCGCTGTGAAGCACGAAAATGGCGTGAGCGATATGGTTTGACTGTCTCCAAGTTGCGAGAATTTGCAGTTTCATTAAAGAAACTAAAGTATACATACGCGCTTCGTAAATCGTCTTTATCTTTGTTAAGACGGAAAATAATTTTATAAAAGAAATATAACATGTTACCTTGCCTTCATCACCTGGTGAAAACCCGAGACGCAGTCTCCCAAACTTTGCCTCGGTTTTCACCAGGCTAGGAAGGGACAGATAACATGTTTCATATCATACATTTTTATTCTGAGTTTTAAAACTTTCCTTTTTGATATTTACTTGCAGCTCTTTTTTTTATTTTTTTTTATTTTAGGGGTTATGTTTTTGAATTATTAGTAAAATCAACATTAGTCACTACCATAATTATCATAAATGGAACGCTGCGTCGGTGTTTTTACAGAAACAGTTTTACAAATTGATGAGTTTTACACGGTAGTGAGAAGAATTTTCGAAGTGACGTTTCGGACTGTAGTCCTTCGTTGGAGTGAATGCGCGAGAGATAAATTGAGGTGGTTAATGTTTACGTTGCTCTTAAACTTTTTTCTCTCACTCTTGCCAAGATCCGATTTGTCAGCTACATTAGTTGCCCCTGCAGGGTTTTTTGGCCTCTGAGGAGGCAAACTTGTAGTCCCCGCGCGTATATATGGATTTGAATGGAATAAAATTACATGTTCACATAGTAGGCCAATTGATCCCGATTTGAAGACACTAGGCGCGCATAGTCGTATCGGGTAATTTTTTAATTGTTCATTTGAGTAAAACGATAATAGATTATTATCGGATTTTATTGTTCGGTACAAAACTTGATTTGTCAGACACGAAGTCAACAGACTTGATCCTAAAATCTGCTAGACGCACAGATCAAAAATTGCAAATCAGAAAATGAAACTCAGTTTTAACAAACATTAGCCTTGGTTACACATAAAAATGCGCTACACTCTTCTGTGAAACAAAATTAATCACACATTTCCAGTTAATTTAGTCTAGCATGTTCTTTTGCATCACAGCAAATATATATTTCACGGGTTTAATTTAAATGACCATACAAAATATTAGTCTTAGTAAAGGCGGGGGCAGCTATAGTGAGAACTATTCCTAGTTTAATTAATAAATGATTATTCCATTTGATGTTGGAACATTTCCATACATCATCAGCCACCTCCAGGCTCACAGAACTCGATCAACAGTTTAGTTGACAACATGGTCTTCAATGTTGCCAATGGATGAACAACGAAGGTGATTGAGATAATAGCCACATCTAGTATCAGAAGGTGATTGAAATAGTAGCCACATCTACAGTAGTATCAATAAAAATGATGATTTTGGCGAAAAAGATGGATGATGATGATCAATAACTAGTATATATAGGTAGTGATAATGATAACAGTGATGCTGACCATCGTAGTGTTCACCTGGTAATGAAGGCCATGACAGTGATGAAGAATTGATGATGATGATGATGGTGGTTATGATGCTGGGCCTCTGATACTGCGTGATGGTGTGATTCTGCACAATTGATCAAGAATTGCATCCCACTGCATAATTTACAAATACCTCATAATTACGCATAATTCTTACAAATAACATAATATGAATCAATAAAAATGGTACAACCCTGTGACAGTTGTCTTTGTAGTGCTACATAATGCAATTTCACAGTAATTTGAACACTGCCCAAAACATCGCAAAAAAGGACAAGAAACAAACACCAGTCGATACGTCATCTTGACAATGTGTAGCCTCCCTCCCAGTCCCTCCACCACAAACATCCGCTGGCTCGAGCGGAACATTCCATTCCCAAAACTGACCAATCAAAGTTTAGCTTCTGTTTTTCGGTGGCTAGTCTCAGGCCCTTTCATATTTTTTGGCTTTGTTTTTTTTAAATCGCAAGTTTTGAGAATCCTGGAAAGTTTTTGTGTGAGAAATTCTAAAGAACTCTTAATAACCATCAAAGGCAAGCATTAACTCACGCATTTGAGACACGTGTGAAAAAATATTGCTTCTACTAAACGTTTATAGCAGAATAGATAGAACCAAGAATTTTTATAGTAGTTTTGCTTTGTTATTAAGTCGAAGCTAACAATCCAGAAAGTTTACTATGGATGGAGTGGGAAGTGATATCAAAATCATTAAATGACCAAAAGCACTGTAAACTGTTTGTAAAGTGGTACAGTTTCCACAGTGCGAAGTCTCAGCACCATCAGCATTTATAAGTGGCAGTTACTGATCAAAACTTCAATTGATTTGCCGCTACATCAAGTACTGGTCTTGCGAGCTTCCTGATTACCAACAAAACTGGTTTTAATCCTTCTTTCAAATGAGCAATGCTCAGATTATTTGGTGTTTTGAGTTTAAACAGACATTAAGAGCATGGTTCGTGCACTGAACAAAATGCTGTCTGAATAGATTGTTTAAAACATCATTGGACAGTGCTATAAGTTGATCAGTTTTCCCTAAAAATAAAATTTTATTTTTTTAAATTTATATTTATATTTCATTTGTTTAAAAATCAAGTTTGTTCTTAATTCTTGCACAAAATATCTTTCTAAGTATGCAGAAAAGAGTTTTTCTCCTTAGAAAATGTATAAAAGCTTAAAATAAGCAAAAAAATTGCATAATTTACCACAAAGTCATAATAAACCCTTAATTGCCGCATATTGACTAATTGCACCCTGAATTGCCACATAATTTTGGATTTTATAATTGCACTTTATCAGAGGCCCTGATGATGGTCATGGTGATATGGTGATGATGGCCATGGTGATATGGTGATGATGGTCATGGTGATATGGTGATATGGTGATGATAGTCATGGTGATATATGGTGATGATGGTCATGGTGATATGGTGATGATAGTCATGGTGATATATGGTGATGATGGCCATGGTGATATGGTGATGATGGCCATGGTGATATGATGCTGATAGTCATGGTGATATGGTGATGTTCATGTTGATATGGTGATGATGGTCATGGTGATATGGTGCTGATAGTCATGGTGATATGGTGATGATGGTCATGGTGATATATGGTAATGATGGTCATGGTGATATGGTGATGATAGTCATGGTGATATGGTGATGATGGTCATGGTGATATGGTGATGATGATCACACAAGAAGCCTACAATTACATAATCTTACAAACAAGTGGGCAATGAAAATATTTTCAGAAATTCTCATAAAACTAAAGTTATATATTCTTTAATATAGATATATACCATCGAGTTTCTTTGTCCGAACAAATCATTTCGGCTTGCTTCAAGTGCTGCCTGAAATAGAGATAACGTGCATCAAAGCATTCCAAAATTATGAAATGAAATTATAAAATATTTTGGATAGTAAATGCCTTTTGATTGGTCAACAAGTGCGGTTTCATAGTGCTATGAAGCACACAAATGACTTGAGCAATGTGCTTGGACTGTCTTCCATTTTTAAGAATTTACAGTAAGCACTTTGTATATCATCTTTCTCTTTGTTAACACTGAAAATAATACATGTAAAACATAATAAGAAATAAAACATGTTGTCCAGGCCTCCACAGCCTGTTGAAAACCTCGGTAAGGTTTGTGAGAATTCTCGAGCACAGAAACATGTTTTATTTCTTAAATAAAATATGTAAAAAAATAGATTGAATATATATACCTCAAGGTCTTTCTGGAACTGATCCAACACAAACTAAAAAAACAAATACAATAATTAAAAGCAACTTTCAGCTTTTATATCAAGTTGCAGAGCATAACCATATATCATTTAGGAAATGTATGTAGGGATTAGGCAAATTCAATGTAGGCATGACCAGTGTTTCCAAAAGGGAAAGCAATTTGTTTATTATTAATATCAGCTGAGTGTATCAGATGTATAACAAAAGAACTATTAGATGTGATGGATATAACCAAACTACAAGTAAAACACTACAACTGTTGCACTTAAAACAAGATTTTTAAACTATCAAAAATCTTAAATGATCTTTAAAATTAACTTCTAATAATATTTCTTTTATATTAAAAGGGAAATAGCAACAATACTTCACCACTGTTCCCAAAAGCTGGGGGAGTGAATGACTCCAATTCAACGTCCAGCACTTTCCGTTGTACTTCCATTTTTTTCTCTTCTTTCTGCTCACTAAAGATGGATGTTGCTTTACCTTGGTAACTCTTGAAGTTGACATGCATTACTCTCACATTAAAGAATGCTGTAACTCCTTGAGACCAAAAATTCCCTGCTGTCATATCCAGTCTTGCCTCCAGGCTAGTTACCGGGCATCTGAGTTTGAATCGATCATTGTCAAAAGGGTTGTAGTTGTGGTTTGACTTTGTGCAAGCCTTACCAATGAGCAAGGTAATGTAGGTAGTGAAACATCATCATGTCTTTGCACCACAACCCTCCTTTTTTGCATGACAGACAGTATATTTCTCACCACAAACACACTTGCTTGGCAAGTCAGACAGGGGTATATTATATCTTAAATGTAGAGTCTCTAAATTATTGTTTATTCAGTCTTAATCCTTGATTGGCAATAGTTAATGTGGTATGATGCAAACTCTTACCCTTGTTTTTGATTGATTTTAAAACTGTCTGCTGCAGGTCTGGGGGGTAGGGTGGAATCAATGTATTCCATTCTAGATTTCACCAACGCCATTTTAGAAGCTTGATGGTTTCTTTTTAACTCCTTCGTGCAATTTTCTGAATCTCGATCACTCGTGTGATCGAGTCCACATGCAGTGCTGTTATTAATGTGGAGGTAGCAAATGACTATGGAGCTTTAAACAAGATGTGGGTATGCCCAGTTCCCCCTAAGCGGGTGTCAAAGTAGCAAGCAGACAAAGATCATCAGGAAGGGGCTCTGCTTGATCAAATAGTGTTGGGAGGAGTAAGTCGTCAATCACCTCTTGGATAGGGTCAACGCCATCTTCAAATGACCTTATTGTAAACATGAAATAGACAAACTTGGATTTGCAGCCCTTGGTAAAAGCAATGTTAGCTGCAAGAGGCTGGTTCCTTGCTATCTCACATAGTGCTTCAATTTCTCCTTCCATCAAGGCCCTTTTCACGACAATATTTATCTTAATAGTTTGTAATCTTGTGATCCAATGACAGCTACCAAGTGCCGCTGAGTATCAGTGAAGTAATATTGACTCCTCTCAAAACACCCTCTTTGCATCACCTGCAAGTATGTCCAACAATCAACTAGCTCTATGATCCATTCACCAGATATCCATACTTCTTTCCTTTTTTGCTCCTAAAGGTGATTGTACAAGTTATACAACAGCATAATTATTCCACCCCTAGGAGAGTCATCGGGTAGCCATACTAGTTTAACCCCTTGTTTGCTTGTCCTTAAGCTCTGAATCATGATATATTGACTAAATGCCAGGGCATGGCCGAGGGATCCCCCTGTGTGGTACCCTCTTGTGATAGAATTTCACCACCTCTGCAAATGAAGAGCCTTGACAGGTTTCTACGGGTGTAAATGATGCAAAGTGACATTTCTTTGCACATTATCTGGATAATATGCAGGGATACAGATCTATCTGTGCATCTGATTGAAGTAACTGCTTCCATTGATCAGCAAAATACCGTCTGTTTCTTTCTCTACAAACACTTGAGTAATTTATCTAGTATTTACTTATTGGGCTTTCCAATTAATTTACAAAACAAAAACTATTTGGCAGGGTCACCACAACAGCTTGCGTGAATTATTTTGGGCCCAAAATTTTTAATTTTTTTAAAAGAGAACTTAATATAAAATCAATAACAGTTAATTGGTTTATGTGATTAAATAGATTTTTGTTCATCGTGGCTGTTAGTTAATAAATTATTATAACTATTTTTTTCTTTTGTTTCATGATATGTCACTTTGATATTGCTCGCGACGTTTCGACTGCTACTTCTAGTCTTCAGTGCTTTGGTACAGCACTGTACCAAACCAGTCGACCCCATCGCCTGAAGAAGACTAGCAGTAGCAGTTGAAACGTCGCGAGCAATATCAAAGTGACTTATCGTGAGACAAAAGAAAAAAAATAGTTAATTTGTTAGTTAAATGGTTTGTTCAGACATCTTATGAAATTGCACTGAGGGCAGATAGTTTTATTTGTTTAAGGATTGTCCTCATTATATGTTTTGCTGGTAGTGGAGTAACAGTGATTCAACAAAAGGTTTTTAAAATGACTGACAGAAAGACAATTTAGTGTCAAAAAGTTCAAGGGGAAGTGAGTTCCAGATTTGGATTGACCTGTTAAAGAAAGAGTGCTGAAAAGTACAGTAGTTGTGCAGCATTTCGAGGTTTTAAAGCTTGCAATGTTTGGGTCATGGGCAGGTCTTGGCCTGGAAGGTTCTGGGTAGGAAGAGTGTTTTTCAGAAATAAATACATTACCTGTTTACAGACCTTATGCAAAAATGGCGACAATTTTAATATTCTTTTGTTTGCATTCAAATTAGCCCTACTAGCCTCGTTTGCGGTAAGATATTCTTTTGAAAGTTTAACTCAAGCACGAGGCTAGTAGGGATAATTTGAATGTTGACAAAAGAATATTAAATCAGCCGCCATTTCGCATCCATTAGGGTCCATAGACTAGAAGAATAAGATTAGCCTTTTTTCATAGGTTTGCTGAACATTTACAGAAGATTTAGAATTAACTTTGTCGCATGACATTGTATGTATTTGGTTTGTTTGATCAGGTCAATCGAATGGGTGGACCGAACCAGGATGGCATATCCAAGGGTGGGTCAAACTACAGCCTGGTATAGAGTGTACCTTTTACTCACTTTCTTTATGTCAGGGGCTGATCTTTTCAAATATTTGAGTAACTTACTGGCTCGAGCACAATGGTCTAAGGTTTGTTTCTTCCATTTTAAGTTACTTGTCACCCAAATGCCAAGGTCCTTTTCTTGGGTGGTAATAAGGCCTTGTTTTTAACAGAATAGGAAAAGATGATTGGGGTCTTTTTCCTTGTTATTCACTGGAAAATGTACTTATCTTTGCTTGGTATCAGGCTGGAAGCCTCTGCTCTCAATTCTAGGCTGCGTAGATCACCTTGGAGTGGCTAAGCATTTGAAGGAGATTTGATGCATTTGAATTTAAATTTTGATGTCCTCTGCAAATGAAGCAACGTTAGAGTGCTTAACTCCATCAGCTAGGTCATTTGCATAGAGGAGAAAAAGCATGGGCCCAAGGATCGAACCCTGTCGGACACCTGATGCCATGGGTAGTTGTATCAATGTAGCACCCAGAACGGTTCCTCTTTGCCTATGGTTTAGACGATATGAACTGAACCACTTCAGAAGGTTGCCATCAATGTTGAAAAATCTGAGTTTTTCTATCAGGAATGAGTAACTGACCTTTAGTTATCAAAGTTACTACATCAACATCAGTCTGTTTTCTGCAGTCTAATTGATATCCTGTGTAGTGAAGAACTTTAATTAGCTGTGTCACACAAGCCTTCCCTGGAATAAATCCATGCTGGGCCTGATTATTTAGGCAAAGTAGATGGCACTGCATAACACTTTCAAGACAATAATGGATAGGAGGGATTTAGGGTGATAGTTTTTAGAGTTGTCTTTTTCCTTTGTTTGTATACTGGGACTATCTTTGCCAGTTTCCATTTGTCTGGATAAATTCGAAGCATGAGTGATCAAATTTGTTAAACAGCAGGTTAAGTGATGGGGCTATTTCCCATGCAGTCTTTCTGCTAACGTTAAACAGTCCAAGGTTTTTAGCACGTCGTTGTAGTGTACCCTTGTTAGTATGATCCTGAAGGTTCTTTTCTGGACATGTTTGATCTCCTCTAATAGGTATTGGGGAATTGCATGATGCCACACAACACAACAATACTCCAAGACAGAACATATCTTGGCAAAATATATTAAGAGTAAATCCTTGGGTGGAACACCACCACAGTCTGAGCAGAACTCTCAGGATATGGAGTCGTTTTGAAGCCTTGGAGATAATTAAATCTATTGTTCATTCCAATTGAAATTACTCTGGATTACTAAGCCAAGAACTTTATGCGAAGACACAGATTCAAGCTCATTACTGTCAATCTTTAATGGTTGAAGACTAGGCTTCTCTTTAAAGAGACACACATGCAGTTCTTTACATTTTTAGCATTCAGCTTCATGCAATTGAGGGATGACCAGGCATTAATGGCATCAATATTGGATTGAATAGTTGAGATGCTGTTCCTCAAGAGTTCCTAACAATTGACACATTGTCAACGTACTTTCATACCTTAGAAGCGATGCTTAAATCATTGATCATGATCAGGAATAATATTGGACCTAATTTAGTGCCTTGAGGAACTCCAGCATTAACAGGTAGCCAGGGTGATATGCATTCTCCTAACTTGACAAAATTGTTAGCGATGGTCTGACAAGATACTAATGATCCATGGTATGAAGGATAACCTGACACCAATGCCTATAAGCTAGGTAAAAATTTTAATACGTAATTTAAGGTTGAAATTACAGCTATTTACAGAGACTGCAACCGCAAATGCCATTATTATAATTATAATTATAATGATAAAATATAATACAAATGATATAATAGTAATAATAACAATGACAACAATATTATGAATAATATTAATAATAATAATAGTCTTGAAAATATTGATGATGTTGATGGTAATGGTGACAATGGTGGTGATGATGATTATTATATAATGATGTGTCGACATTGATGATAGTGGTGATACAATGATAACAATTATGATAGTAGTAGTGGTAGTGACGATGGTGGTTGTGATGATGGAAATAATGGTACTACTAGAAGAGGTTAACATTATCACCTGTTCATCTTTGTCTTTCCAGTTTTTCCAATCTTGTGACTTTTCAGTTAATGGCACTTCCTCTGAATTGGCTGAATTCTCTGAAATCTAGTTCAAGTAAAATCAGAGTTAATCGAGTGCAACCTTTAAATCACGGATGAGAATATTAACAACTCTCAACTACAGCTTACCCCATTTGTTGTGTGTCACATGATTTTAACCTAGGTTTTCATAATTTTGTGTCTACTTCAAACAATTTTTAAAAGAAAATTAATGTAGGAATTTTCAAGCTCTTGTTTTATTAAAATAAGAAGAAAATATAGCTAGAATTTCACAGAACTATGGTAGTAATTTCTTTTTCGCTTGAACAGAATCTTGTTTAGCCTGTTTTGCTGCTTGAAATATCATTCCAAGAGGGCAGAAGTGAGTTACTGTGTAATGCAATAGGGGGTGGCGTGAGAGAGAACAGAGGTTGATGCAAGGTATAATTCTGAGCAAATAAACGTGAATTGAAACAACAAACATGTGTGAGTGACGAATTTAACATTATAAATGTAAATCGAAGACAGTCAATGATGAGAACTGTTTTTTTTATTAAAATCTTAAGTTTTCAGGATTTCCAAGGTTGACAGGTCTATCAGTTTTATAAGGCAAAAAACAATTACGCATATTATATTTCATGCCAATACAATATCTGTAAATATAAAGATCAAAGTTCTTAATTAAAAATATGTGTACTGATTTCATGTGTGCTACAATTATTACAAATAAAAATGGGTATGATAAATAACTACTTGTAACAACAACAGTTTGTTATTCCCAATTAAAAAATATTAAACTCAGAGGCAAATAAGGGTTTGGGTTACGATTTTTTATTTCAAAGTATGAAAAGAAAAAAATCTACGAAATCGGAAAAGGCCAAATAGAATATTAACAACCATACTATAATCACAAACTTTAAAAATCAACCCATTCAAGGAATCTTCATTATGTAATACGCTTACCAGGCCATTTTTATCTTTGTTCTTTTTCCGTTTCTTCTTTTTCTTTGACTTTTCGCCTCCTACACTTGTGGTGGTGTTTGTGTTTCCTCGAGAGGTTTTGTCGGACGAATCCTTGTTTTCGTCATCGTCGCTCATGTTGCTGAGAAGCGCTGAAAAACGACTACTAGTTTCCAAGTTTCCCAAACTTCTGACATTCATGTTGCATTAATTTTTTTTAGTTTAATTAAATGCAGGACAATGAATATAAGCTCTGGAAGAAGTTTGAGCTAAAATTTCTCCTGGCATGACTTGACACTTGTTCTGCCAGGCGTTCCTTTAACTGGCTGTTCTAGCGAAAGACTGGTGCAAAGTTAAAGAGAGAGTCATTGCGCATATAGCCCGAGTCTGATACATGTTGACTGAGAGATGTGTGGGGTCAATGTACACGGCTCATTAATGGTTGGGCCACACAGAGGGTATAAATAAAGCTGTAATATCTTCTAGTAAATTTGCTTGATTTGACCCAAATATTATTACTTTCAGTTCGCTCTAAATTCCGGCGAAGGAATTTATTATAATGAGAAAACAAGAAAAGCACTTGAGATACAAACATTCTGGCTTTATTGCTAAATACATTGACAAACCAGGAGCCCACCTAAAGACAGACAGACAAACAGAAAGACAGACAGATACACTCACACGCGAAGTAATTCTAACTCTCATTATCTCCTTCGTATGCTAAGTTGGTCTCGCCGCCATTGGAGAGTCAGGTTGGTGTAGTGGTCATCAGTCGCACCTCCCATCTCTACTGGGCTCCGCTGACTCCAAAGGTTTTTCTCCAGATACTCCAGTTTTCCTCCCTCTGCAAATTCGACTTTCATACCAAGATCTGAGCCGTCGAGCGATTAAACATTAGCCTCTGGCTAGGAACTGATGGCAACCACTTCCTTCGCAATTGACGTTAAATAAAGTATTTATTCATTATTTGAAATGTTACGTAACTTAGCCGTAGTGACAGCTCCCCACTCCTGACGTATTCATTTATTACATAAATATGAGAGTTTTACCGAAAAATAGACAACTCGAATTTTCCATACGAAACTATATCCGGGATACGAGTGAGATATTTACCATATCCTCGCTAGTGGAGATATCGCTGACGTCATTCCTTTGTTTTTCGTCTAGTTTTTTTTTTTTTTTAAT
>JAOBBB020390185.1:0-17795 GCA_025331005.2 Zoanthus gigantus
TGCATATGGGCCTGATGCATAGATGCGGCTATTATCAGATTTCCTACTCAAAATAATAGTGTTTCGGCCACACAGCTGCAACGTGGTCAAGGGGCTTGCTCTCTTAGAAATACTACAAACCATCTGTAGATTTCGTGGTCAGAGTTTACAATCCCATTCACGTTAAACTTCAGGAGCAATTCTTGCGTGCATCTGCAAAGTAGGAGAAGATGGAACTGGTTTGAAATTCTATTGAAATTCATAAACTTTACCATTCATTGTATTGCTGCAATTGATCTATGTTATTTCGAAATTTCGTGTGGGATTTCTTAGAAATTCAGTAGCTATTTTTCAAAAAGGTTTTTGTATGTCTGGTATATATGCATTCGGAAAGTTTCGAGTTTGTTACTGAAACAATTGAATGTAGTTTCCATGAGGAATCATTTTCTCGGTTATTTCAAACAATAACTTAAATAATTCTGAAGTTATTGAAAGGTTGCCCAATTTATAAGGTCAAAGTTCCAGTCGTAACATGAAAAACAAAATCAAATTTACCTATTAAGACAAAAGAAATAAACGAAACAACATTTGACCTAATGTCGTTTTTAAAAACAGCCATACAAACTCAAGCACAATAATCTAAATCAATCTGGAAACGGTTCATCAACTGGCCCATGGGTTTCTTAAGCAATAGACAATACATATCTATGGCTTACTTAACAAATAAAGAAGCCTTAGCCGTGTATTACACTGTGACGAAACACGAACACGAGTGTTTCTAAATATCAGTCGTGTTTTATCACAGTCTTGGGCTTCTTCATTTGCTTTATAATATAGATTCTACACGCTGAAAAACAATAACACATGTTTTTTTCTATCTTTTATACTCTGATAAAACATGGGTTTTCGACAAATCCGAGCGCGCGTAGGGTCTTATCTATATTATAAAGGCTGATAAACTACGCTACCGGTTAAGGGACGGTGGAAGAACATGAGAAAAATTCGTAATTTAAGAATTCTTCGAGTGTTCTACAAGCATCCAAAATAGTTTATCAGCCTATAAACCATAGAAACGTGTCGTCTCTTGCTTTTGATATAATAAATAGGAAGACAGACGTAATTCCAATGAATTTAAAGGCACAATAAACGATAACTGATTGACCAATCACAGCACACGCATTGACCTTGCATACTTGAGACAACCTCAGGTAAATTGTCCAGGATTCTCAGTTTATCTCTTTCATAAAATCAAACGGGAAAAAAAACATCGAAAAGAGTTTGTAAAAGTTATGGAAACGATGGTATTCCTGTTTCTGTCTGGTTGACAACAACTGTGCTCTAGAAGGACCTATTCAAATATTTTTCTATCGTTCCGGTCATAGTAATCCTGAAAAGGGATGTTGCTGGCGACATTGACGTTTGGACGACTTTTACGAAAATATTTGTCACTTACCCCCAGGAGGTTTCTAGGAACATATCCGCTCTGCCCCAGGCCATTCTGTGCCCACCACCATTCTTTTTCAGTGGTATCACCTCGCCTCAGTACGTGTAGACCATCTCCACACTCGAAACTCAACTCGTCCTTCTCGTTTGCTACGTATGAGTAAAGAGCGTAGACAAGACCATCGTTTGCCAAGCCGAAGCTTTGTTCAACATCTGAAAAAGCAACCAAATGTTTTATGTTTTAACATTGTATCAGTCAGGGCTCTCTCCCTTGAAAAACTACCGAGTTTAAACAAAAATGAAGGGAGCAATCGTGCATGACGGAGGTTTTAGAAACCTTTTTTTGTTTTTTACGTTAGCCTTTCACGGTGTATTTGTGAAGGCAAAGGAAAGCAGGGGAGAATCTTGGCACATTCCAGCGTGCACCTAAAATATTCAGTACTAACGACTTAATAACATTCATTCAATGCTCTAATTGTAACAATTAAGCTATACATCGGGGAAACTGACCGCGTTTAGGTGATCGCATCAGAGATCACCTTTATGACATACAGATGATACGCAAGAACGATCAATCTAAACCTGTCTCTCGCCATTTTAATTCTTCTAATCATTATATTTCTGACTTTGTTGCATTTGGTCTCTCTGTCATCAACGACGGTAACGATTTTCGCAAGGCTAAAGAAATGCGACTAATTCCCGCTTTTATCCCCATGCACAGGATAAATGAACGCTTCACTTTCTGTTAACCTTCTGTTGTCCCGGAACCTTTTTGTCTTTTTAACATTGTTTTTCTCACTCATCCCTATCATTTTATTTCCTTTTGTTTTTTACATACCTATCTCATTGCGTTATCTTGCTTTACATCGCTATATACACACCTCTTTATTTATAACTCATGCATTCACTCCGACGAAGGACTATACAGTCCGAAACGTCAGTTTTAAAATTCTTTTTCACTACGGTGAAATTGCACAACATCTAATATTTGTAAATATTTCTAAAACTGTTTCTGTAAAAACACCAACGCAGCATTCTATTTACAAACAAAAACAAGTTTAGATTTCCAAGTTACAACAACGAATTAACGTCTCGCCTGTGGTATATATTTGATTAAGGACCTTCTACAAAGAGCGTCAATTAGCTACTGTTAATTACAAAAAACTATATTTATTTGTGTAGATGTAATGGCACTGTGCCGCATTTTGCTACTCTACAGCAAAATATAAGAAGCGAAAACGATATACATAAACGTGCGGGTTATTCTATAGACTCTGAAATACAATAGAACTATAAACCCGAGTATGCATAATACAGGACTGTAAAAAGATCAGACTGTGTTTAATATAAAAGACTGAAAATGAGAACATAACTATGTGCTGCCAAGAGTCAATAGAGAGCGCTACAAACAAGCTTATATAAATCGTTGTCTTTTTTCTAAACCATATTAATTAATTCATTATATGAATGAACGTATAGTAATAACAATCAACATTATTTTATATTTTCATTTAATATATATATAGAACAATCATTTCATTTCGTTCACGAGCTCTTTGTCTCCGTATGTATATATTATACTATTTTTATTATCTTAATTTGCAAATGAATCATGATCATTTTATGCTATTTAAATAAATTATTATTATTATTATTATTATTATTATTATTATTATTATTATTATTATTATTATCATTATTACTATTAAGCAATTTAAGTGCTTAATGATGGTGTGCTTGGAAAACC
Source organism: Zoanthus gigantus (assembly GCA_025331005.2). Classification (NCBI taxonomy): domain Eukaryota; kingdom Metazoa; phylum Cnidaria; class Anthozoa; order Zoantharia; family Zoanthidae; genus Zoanthus; species Zoanthus gigantus. Next base: position 3,170 of record JAOBBB020390185.1, read on the forward strand.
CAGGTAGAAAAGAATTGCAATATTTTCGAGGGAGATAAAATGACACTGTGTTGCTACTCTACGCCCCGTTGATTTAACTGCAGCTAAAGCTAATAGAAAACCGAGCTGGAATGTGAACAAAGATTTGATCGTAATTGCCAGAAATCAAGCCCAAACGGCGAATTTAATCATGGCCTCGACAGGAACAAGGCGCAAAATGAATAACAAGATCCAATGGACGGAAAAAATGAACGATGATTTACTGGAATGCAAGCAAAAAGCTTTTGTATTGACCAAGTCGAGAAATCCACCGCGACTTGACTCGGGAAGGAAAAAAGGTTACATGGCTGTGATGAAAGATCTGTGGGAAACAATGGGATATAGCGAGCTCGGTTTGTCTAGTCAGAATCTCCGCGACCAGGCCCAGAGACTTGAAAAGATGCAAGAAAAGAAATGAGAAGTTGTTCGCAAGGATATTGGATGTCAAAGCATAGGGAATAAAATGGACGCAAAATAGCAACAGTTGCGATTTACAAGCAGAAGCGAATTTGCATACGCAAAATAACATCAGGTGCGATTTACAAGAAGAAGGAAATTCGCATACGAAAGACTTGACAGCAAAGTCTGTTCCCATGAGACCAATTATTTCCTCTGACAAAGAAGAGTTCGAATCGACACCAGCGAATACAAAAGCATTCCAGATCCAGCCAAATTTACCGCAATTTGATGTGCGCCCCTCGGAAATCAAGGCCAAGATGTGGGGGAACGTCTGCCATCAATGTTTTTGCGACGAAATAAATAAGATCTATGACGAAGTCGTTCATTTCCGAAGGAATATTTTCAATCTACCCTCGGGCAGAGCAGGCAAGCAGTTCATCGAGGAGTTAATATTTTGGCTCAGGCAATTTAACTCCAACTCTGATCTAAATTCAGTCGCTTTGAAAGCAATTATGGTGGTCCCTTCATTAATTCTGCAGAAACTTTCAGCTACCTCAAAGAATAGAGAACATAGCTTGGCGATAGAACGGAGATTATCTCTTTGGAGACAGGGCGACCTTAATTTTAATTTTATACAACCGTTTTCATAAATGTCCAATACACACGATTTGAAAAAAGTCGACATTTAGGTGGGCTGACCCGACTGACAGGAACTAAAGTGGTGGAGCATAACTGTATATATGTTACTATATATTGTTTAACGGAAGTAAAAGTTTGACACACCTACAACGTGTTATCGACGGGTCAACCCGTCATATGAAAAATCGAAAGGACTAATCAGAAATTATTTCGTGAGACACTTAGAAAAATCTGGCGAGAAGCTTTAAAGTCTAGGTACAAAATGTCAATTGGGTCAACTCAACTCGACTCCAGTCAACCCGTTATTATAAGAAAAGTCGAGTGAACTGAATGGTAGTCATTTCGTGAGACACATTGAAAGTTCTGGCAAATGACGACTGTTGGAATATTTATAATTTTGATGTACTCATTCTTTACCTCCAAACATTTTCTTTTGAAGCGAAGTATAGGAAAAGGAAGTCATATTTTAGCATGCTTCATTCTTAAAACAGAACGTGGAAAAGTTTTAATTTGAAGTGATCTATTGTAGAAAGAACGCCCAACTCAAGTACGGTTCATTCTTTTACTGAAGACATTTTACATTGAAGCAAACTATTGTCGGAGGAATGTCCAATTTAAGGGTGCTTCATTTTTAAAACAGAACTTATAATTCAACTTGAAGCAATCTCAAGTACGCTTCGTTCTTTTATTAGAAAACATTTTACATTGAAGCAAACCATGAATGAACTTCCAGAATTCAAGTGTGCTTCGTTCTTAAAACAAAACTTAAGAACAAAAACATTTTTTCTTTGAAAGGAACTATCGCCAAAGGAACGTCCAATTCAAGTGTGCTTCGCTCTTAAATCAGAACTTAAAATATTTTCCTTTGACGTGAGCCATCGTCGAAGGAACATCCAATTCAAGAGTGCTTTGTTTATAAAACAAAACTTAAACCATATTAATACTGAAATATCTTTGAAACATCATTGCCAAACAAAAATATTTGTTAAAAAGTTTTTAAATGAATCAATGGCATTTAGAAAAGAATGAAACTTTGAAGCCATTACAATGACCATGTGCATCTTAAAAACAATCTAGCTGTTTAGTAAGTGATAGTATTCTTTAAAAACAGAAAATATATTTCCCACTTAAAATTTGGTCGATGTTTACTAGAGATGTAAGACATAGCAAACCACCTACACAAAGCCACTTATTTTATGTCTTTCTTTTTCATGCAACTTACCAGATCCTGTTTGGGATTTCAAAAGAACATCTTTTCCAGCAAAGATGGAAGGAAGAGCCGTTTTTTGCACACTAGAATTTTAGAAATTAAAGAAGTGTCAATATGATTGCTTCTATTGTGGAAACTATCAGAATGAAAGTAAAACGAAGTGTATTTATGAAAGAGTAAACATATACGAGACATGATTAAACTACAGTTTCTATAATTAGGGCTGTTGTTCAAAGGAGGATTAAATATAATCCTGGGTCAAGCAAAAATTACAGCAGCAATTGCTTCTTTAACGAAAAGATTACGGTTCTTATAAAATAATGTTCAGATCTTCCAAGGCCAAAACTTGTTAAACCCAAACTTACTCATTAAAATTATGAGGTTTATGTCTATAACTACGGTGAATGAGATATGGTAATTAAGTTATTCTCAAGACTGATAGGTTTGAAGCATTGGAGATAATAAAGAGTTTCTCGGAAAGGCAGAGATTGCAGCGTTTGGATTCATTACAACACGCTTTGGCTTGAGTAGCATTTGACCATTTAATTTCGTACAACTTTTCATTGACCTTTAAGGACCAGTTGATTTTGAAAGCTCGGTGTTGGAGCGTTGTTTGTCATGTCTGAATGATTGTGTATGACCGTTGTACCGTTGCTTAAAGGAGTTTTCTGTTAGACCAGAATAAACTTTTTCGCTGTCGGCTGAGTTTAGTTCTGACACTGTAGCCTTGTATACAACACTCTTGGTGAGGCACTCATTTTAAAGTGGGCAGGAATCTTTTTTCTGCAGTTACATTTTCTTTCTTCCTCGCTTGGCTTTGCTGCTAGTTCTGCTTTGTTGTGCACTCTGATGATGGATTGCATATTAGGCATACAGCTGTAGCTGATTTTAAGCGTGTTTTTGTTAAAGATTTTGTGGAGTTTAGTAATCAGCGGAAAGTGTTTGGGAATTAATTTCAGGAACGTTGTGTTTGTGTGAAATGAAGGTGGTATGAAAAGGTGGTGTGAAATGAAGGTGGTATGAAAAGAAGATGGTTTAAAATGAGAGTGGTGTGAAATGAGGGTGGTCTAAATTGAGTGTGGTGTGAAATGTGGGTGGTGTGAAGTGCGGGTGATGTGAATTGAGGTTGGTGTGAAGATTATGGTTTTCAGGTTTTCATGGATTGTAATCTTGAGTCCGGCCTTGGCCATTTTTAGAAACACGCAAACAAGCTGAATCAGAAAGACCTAATCAAAACATTCCAAGACCTCGGACTCAAGATTACATCCAAGTAAACCTGAAGATCATATACGTCCTTGATGACACCTTGAACCTTAGTAATGGCAGGTTTTACCCATACGGAAAACCTAATGACCGTCCAGTTTGTGTTCACAAGGACTCTAACCACCCTCCAAATATTACAAAAAATCTACCAGCCTCAATTAGCTGCCTTTCTGAAAAACTCTTTATTATCTCCAACGCCTCAAACCCATCAGTCCTGAACAAAAGAACAGAACTAATTTCAAATTGCTGCCATGAGAACGCTTCTATCTCTCCAATTTCAATGGGAGAATAACTTAATTGCCATATCTCAGTCACTGTACTTATAGATACAAACCTCAGAATTTTAATCAGATGCCTGATGAACGAGTTTCCCAACTAAGACATACCGTAACTCTGTAAAATATTTTTGTGATAACAAATTCTTGTTTATTTCCAAACACTTTTTTGTACAACGTACGAAACATCACTTTTTCACTCTTGTACATTAACATAACTCCAAAAGATACACAACATTGTAGGTACAGTGAATGGAACGATATTGCAGTATTAATTTTTAACATATCACTTTAAAGCGTAGTATTAATTTTGCAAGGGAACAAAAAGGTGGCACTGTACAATCATTTTGATTAATGGGGAATTCCCTAAACTATTTACCTGGTCATTACAGATAGCTTCATGTTGTTTTCAATATTATTCACCTTAAGACAAATAAAAGTAATAATTATGCATCAAAGTCAATCCCTTTTCAAATTGAATAAGATTATAATCTAGTAGCATGTAAACCATAGATGATTCCAACAAAGAAATGGTGTTGCTAAAAGTTGGGTAAGGAGAAAGAGTAAGGGGTTTGGAAAAGAGTATAGGATAAGGGGTTAGGGAAAAGGATAAGGATATAGGGTAAGTGGTAAGGGTATAGGGTAAGGGTAGAGTAAAGGGTACAGGGTATAGGGTAAGGGTAGAGTAAAGGGTACAGGGTACAGGGTAAGGGTAAAGAGTAGAGGCTGATGGTAAGGGTAAGCAAAAAAAGATTAAAGAATGATTTGATACAGATTCTAAATAATTAATCTCTTGAGAAATAATGCCAATAAAATTAGTTTAGCCAGCACGATATTTCCAAAATTGAAATTTTGAAAAGCTCTTAAAATAGGGCTCATACATATTTGTCCTTTTTCTGTAGTTCTGTCACTTGCATAATTGTCTTTGAAGTGAATGCCGTAAACTTCAAAACAAAATAAGTGCTGCTCTTTGCCACACCATCAACTGGAAAGATACAGCAAAATGTGCAGCGCATGTCATAATCTAGTGAATGAAATGATGAAAAGAGGGTAGAATTATTTCTATAGCCTAGACAGACCTACATGTAGACATTAACGAGACAAATGTTAATAGACTTATTTCTTATGGCAGTTTTTCACCTGATGTTATGGTGGCCCTGCCGGTGTACTCTTAACAAATGTTGATTATTACTTTTGTTTGGGACACAAACATGGCCGCTGTGTTCATTATCTTTTGTGTCTCTTGGGATTGTGTGAAAACTGAGAATACAAATGATAAGTAGACAAAATGTCTTAAAGGATTGAGCATCATATAATCTCTGTGAAAGCTGCAACGGGTCGCGTAAAAAGACACAAACCCAACAACTCTAGGGTTACTCATGCGCCAATTCTGTGAAACCACTGCAACAACTGCAAGAAAAACTAATAAATAAACACTATATCTGGCAATACAACTATCTTTAAAGTACATGTTCCATAGATACTGAAATTCATTTTAATTAGGACTCTCATGTGAGTCTCTAACTTTTTAAAAAATAACCTGAGTTCACCGGGTCATGACTTCACAAATTTGACAAAAAGAGAATCTTTAAATGAAATAAATACATAATTAAAATTTTTTAAGTTTAAATCAAACAAATTATAGAAATCACAAATTGCTGTACACAAAAAAGACTGAAAGACAGAACCTTTAAAACTTAACACGAACAGGTAAATTTTCAGGAACAAAAACATTCAATGAAACTTGCCAAAAGCTGAAACTAAAGCTGTAAAGACAATTAATAAATTACTCTGTTTTAGAATTCATCAGCAGTCCTTTGGGAAGTAAATGGAATGCTGCGTCGGTGAATGCCATTCACGATGTAGAACGTATCTATTTGTAAAACTGTCTTTGGGAAATAAGTTCAATGTTTTATTGATGGTTAGAAGAACTCAACATAGCCATCTTGTCAATAAAAGTCAGAAATCTGCATATTTTCGCTTCCATATGTTCGCCAACATAAAACAAACAAAATGCACTAATTGTAAATCCGGTATGCAATAAATCTGGCAAATGATTGAATTACAAAATGCTGTACATGAAACCCAACTTCAAACTTGTTATAAAGGTGTGAAAATTTCAGGATGCACGTCAAAAACCGGGCCAAGTTGCTCGAGTGTATACTCTGATAAATGACAACTTTTGCTGGAGTATAACAACTTAAAAAAATCATTTTGATTCAGATATTCAGGGATTTGAATTTATTAAGACTCGGCCATTTTCAAGCCATGTGTTAACACATAAAAAACATATTTAACCACATTAGGGACTGGTTGTGGCAATATCGATAGATACGTCCAAATCAGGTGATTGATTTGGACCAATCGCATACACGGATTTTTTTCAGTGAATGAAGGTTGCTTAATGAATAATAACTTATAATATTTGAATATAGACATTGTTACCATTTGAGCTGACAATTCAAGATCTCTGAACTTGTCACCCGAGAATAATCTTTCTTTCTTTTCATTCATTACCATTTTTGTGCTTCTGAAAATAAAAAGAAGTACATCTTGCCAACACTGTTTACAGTATAACTCTCAATAAACTTTCTAGCTCATCACACGCACATGATCGAGTCCGTACTCAACAATTAATTGTCGCATCAAATATGCATACCAGTAAGGCTCGCGTAGATTGCACGAAAGAATTATTTTGTTTCATTCCCTTCACTTTTCTTTTAAATATAATACAAATAGAATATTCAATAAAGCTAACACAAACAGAAAATGAAGAGAACTGTTTTTGCTACAATAAATTAAAAAAAAAAAAAAATAATAAATAAATAAATAGTCGCTTATTCCTTCATCTTGCAGAAAAAAAACTAAATTAATAAATGGTATGTACAATTATAAATACTATATAGCAAAAATGATATAAAAAAAGTTAATTTCTAAAAATTATTAAAAACTGTTTCAAAACTGCTATATATACTGTGGCCCATATTTAAGGGTGAAAAAGTTCTGCGATCTCTTACTTCTTTTTGATTTAGATTTAGAGATAGATAGTGTAGATCCCGATCTTAATTTACATGGAATTATTACATATACAGTCAAAGGAAGCAAAAAGGACATTGGATGGTCACAGTTCTCAGACATGTCCTTAATAAATTTGTGACTAAGGATCTCACGTCTGCTACAGAGTGTATCTTTTTGCCAAGGGACACAGCTTGGCTATATGAGCAGTCAGAATAAATAATTCCAAACGCCCTCTTCTGCACAGATTCAATTATATTCGAGAGGTAGTCAGGATGTTCTGCCACACCTGCACAGCGTGCTCCAGGATTGGTCTGACATTACTTATGTAGGTTCTTAAAATATCTTGTGCTCGTACCCCAGCACGTTTTAATAACCTAAGGGCGTAGTCTTTTGACAACTTTGGAGATTTTATATGTAATTGACATGGCATTTCCATTTCAGATACTGGTAATCACTTATGATCACTCTGAGTTGCTTATATTACGACACTCTTTTTACTTCTTGGTTTCCTATTCACAAGGGTCTCATTAATGTGTCTGGACTTTTCATAAAGTTGACGACCATCTTTTTACATTTTTTTGTATTAAGGCACATACTATGATTTATGCAGTAATCGTGGACGTCCCTAACTGCTATATCTAGCATACTAATGGCATTCCGAGGCATTATTTCCAAAATGGTCATATCGTCAACATATTTGGTAGCCTATTTATCATTATCGTAAAAAGAGTGATTCCAAGTTTAGTCCCTTGAGGGACTCCACCACAGGTGTATTTCCAGAGGAACAAGGAACCACCAATACGCATGGCTTGGGTTCGATTTGTCAGAAAAGCTCTTATCCAGTAAAATAAGGATTGGTCAACATTTAAAACATTAAGTTCTTGAAGGAGAATATTATCGTCTATAATGTCAAAACTTTTGAAAAATCGGCAAAAAATATGTGAGTACTACTGTTCCCTGTGTCAAATGCCTCATACATTGCATGTAATAAAAAAGTCAACGCCTGTGTGGCTGAGTGGCCTTGTCGCGCATACGGTCGTAGGTCAATACCACAGCTCACCTGTTTTAAGTCTCCTATGGTTAAAACCTTTCAATACCTTTGCTAAATTGCTACAGTAGTTATCAAAATGGGTCTGAGGTCTGACGGGTGGGGAGATCTTTGAGACAGAAGATATTATAGACCTTTTTAAGGAGTTTGAGAAAAACCCTCCACTCACTCAGTGATTGATTATAACTCGTATAACTCAGGTGTGAACTCCTTAAGTAATCTGTTGGAGATGCTATCCGGCCCAACTGCCTTGTTAGTAGCCTATTGAGACAGATCAGAAACAACCTCTTTTTCAGAGACAAACAGATCCTTAGGTATAACATTTGGAGGAGTCTCAACAGGGACCAAGGGCTCAAATGTTTAGTGACACTGACAAAAAAGTCATTTATATCTGAAGCTAAGTCAGCGGTGTTGCCTTGGTGATTTTATCATTCAGGAATTGTTGCTACCATGCCTGCCTGTTGGTATATTCTGACCCGTTAGTAAATTAATTTGTTACCACCATATATTACCCCTAAACCACAGCTTATTGTATGAATATTTCGTGACAGTTTTCCAAGGGAAGAACGTACCCATCGCAGAGTTTAGTTCCTGTCGCACAAAGAGGGAGCAGTAAGTTGGGAATTCTGACGAGCATCAGAGCCAGTGTAGGAGCTCTCAACCTAAGTAAAGAGCCCGGAGAAAATGAACAGATATGGAGACTTTGGAAAGCACGCTTTGAGAGAGCAGTACGATAGATGGACGTGAGTAATGATGACAAGTTAGACTTGTCCCTTCGAGCAGGAGGTGAGGAGCTCCAAAAGATTGTCATAGATTGTCATGCCTCTGCCTCACCAGCCCACAGATTTTAACTCACATTTACAAGAGCTAGTAGACAAGCCCGCAGAAACAATACACTATAATTATACAAGCTATTCAACACAGAATGGCCGACAGGAATGTACTTTTCAGACTTTGAGGCAAAATGCAGAGAACAGGGGAAGCATTGCAATTTTTCCAATAACTTTAGATCAAGCCACTGTTATGCTGACTGCTGTAACAACACACAATATAAAGCTGCGAAACAAAATTATTATGCAGACCAGGCCGCTAGGACTTAATATGCAAGATGGCGGCAACTGAAGTACAGTTTATCATAGTTCATTAAAATTATATATAACAAAAACTTTTAAAAGTGAAATAACAATGTCATTATATTATATCATCTTCAAGTTGCGTTATTTGCAGTAATAAATCTATTTCATAGTTTGGAAATAAAGAAAAAAATTATGTTATTAAAATATAAATTCCCTGACTGAATTAGAAAACAGGCTAATAGTGATTGTGAGTCAGAGAGAGGGGAGAGATGGGAGGGTGCAGGACAATGTAGGATGGGGGAAAGAAATGAAGGATATGGTTTCTGCAAATGGCTGCGGTGATCATTTTTAGTGAGACTGCTGCTAGCAATTAATGTATACCTTATGTATACATTTTTGGTATACTGTACTCAGTGATGTATACATAATGTATAATTATGTATTTGTTCGAAAAATAGAGTACGTAATGGATAATCTTTTATTTGCTAGGTGCATAAAAGTATACTTTACGTATACACTCTGTATAAATTGATATATTGACATATAGCCGAGACTCACGGAATCCACTATATAAGCCTAGAAAGAAATGTTTTACTTCCTGGTAGAGGACCTGAACACAGGCATGTAGAAAACAAGAATGCTGCTGAGAAAGAGAGATCGGGTACCACAGTAAATCAATACTTAGTAAAAGATGCGCAAGAGAACAGTTATGATATCCAGAAAACAGAAAACGGAGCAGATAATTTGAATAAAGACCCGTTTGAGCTTTTACCGGATGAGTTATTAGATCGAATTATCGACTACTCGTTGTCTGGATTAAGCAAGCGCTATGTTATCAAAACCTACAGCAGTTATCACAACGTTTGTTCACGCTTTCCCCGAGTTGTCCTGCCTTTCCGATGCCGATTACCCCGGATACACCTAAACAAAGACATGGTTCCAGGATATCATAGTGTTCTATGCATAATAAAAAAGTTTGGAAAAGAAAGTGGATTAGTTATGGAGTTAAAAGAAATCATCAACAGCAAACGGTGGATCCATGCTTGGGTCTATTTGCTTTTCACAAATGGCCGTTCCTGGATGTCTGTGCAACACGTAAAGTGGAGACCATAAGATCGCATCACCAAGATCTCGATTTTGTTATAAATGTTAATATGAATACTTTTGTTGTAAATTATAAAATATCGTGAACATATAAGAGGTTGCGTTATAGTTGAGTTACATTTAATATAACCTTAAACTGCCAGGTAGTTTGGTCAAACCACATATACTGGTATATATATAACGGTATCAGATGGTAAACCTGTAGGATTCACGTCGCTTCTATTTATGTTGTTTAAAAGCAAAGACAAAGTTCCTGATGCATCAAGAAGTTGATGTCTTGCCTCGGTCAGATCGTCTGTTGATAACTGTGCAGGAGTCACGAGAACACCTAAGACGCTTTTTAAGTTTTGTACGAAAAGGGTAAAACCTCGCTCATTTCTTTCTCTTACAACTCTTCACTGCATCCCAAATTTCAGTGAGTAAATACTCTTCCAGTAACAAGTTTCCACCATGTGACTTTCAAGTTAACTTATCCGCCATGTTTACTAAAGCATGTGACATTCACCACGCACCGCATAGGACTCTGGGAACAACTAATTTGATCCAAAAATAATTGTGGTACACAAAATTAATTTGTACCCATAAAATAATTTGCATATGGAAAAATAATTCACGAAAAAAGGAAAAATAATTATGGGTCACATAAAAAAAATTTGCACATGAAATATTAATTCAAGGACAACTTATAAACAATTATGATACAGAAAAATTAATGCGTATAAGTAAAAATAATTCTAAAAGTCGGTATAAATATTTATGAAATACCATAAAAATAATTAGAAACACAGTTTTATTATTTCTGTAACAGGAAAAATAAATCAAGAGAGTTTTGACCAGAATGGCCTTCCATACTATGTTGCCCACCCATCCCAAAAGCAAGGTCAAACAATTCAAATGATTTGAGCAGCTAAAGCTATTAATTTTTTTTCTTACAAGTGTTTGTAAAAGGGAGAGAAAACACATTACAGCAAAGCTTGTTTTCAATTAGTACACAAGATTTTGGAGGAATCTTCCACAATAAGAGCAAATTATATATTTACTAAATCCATATTTAGGGCTAGCAATTCAACTCTGCCCTAATAGCAAAGATGTAGTTATATTACTTAACAGTTAACATTACAGCTTAACCTTGTCATTGAAGGTGATGGTGCAGTCCTAAGGAAAATGCCAGGCCAACCATTTACTCTGAAGTTCCGAATAAGCGTAATTGTACGCTTATTTATTTTTGGGAAATTTTCCACTCTACACAGGCTTAATAGGGACTGTACAATTATTTTTTTCAATAGCTATTCCACTCTGTATGAACCTTATTCAGATCTGTACGATTATTTACCTGGGAACCATCCACACAGTTGAGCAATTTTCCTTTTTGAGTACTGAAGTTTTCACCGATAATCGAGAGAAAATATAATTCACACTCGACAGATTTTAGCCAAAAGCCATGCACGTTACTTAACTGGGCAGCGGTTTTTCTCGAGAAAGGCGGGAAAACGGGAACGAGTGTGCTTTCCGAGCATTTGCAAAGCGATTGCAATGGCAGAAAAGTTTTGTATTTTTTTTGAGGACAGCCATTAAATTTAGTTGAAGATCTACGAGAAATAGAAAGTAATTTCAAGAATGCTATTGAGAACAGGTTGTGTAACTGCTGCAGTTTACTTGAATTGATTGTCACTATTGAAGAGATTTCTTTGCTTTATTTTTATGGAGTATACAAAGAGTTTTTCGACCGTGTGCTGTTATCACTTCAAGAGCTCGATAAATTGGAGGAAAATGAAAATGCTGCAAATCAATATAAGGGGGATAAACTATAAGAAAGCGAAGTCGAAGTAAGAAAAGATCCTTTTTCAAAAAAAGTATAGCTTGCATGACAAAGAAAAACTGGGGAAACTGTGCTACGAGTATAAGCAAGCAGAAGCGAGTGTTCCACACTATGATGCAAAACGAAGAAAACTTGTTAAACCTCAATCATCATTTAAATCAAAAGCTGTTAGAGATTTTTTCCCCTCTCTAAAGAAAGCTCCTTCTGATAGCACAGAGTTTAAAAAAGCCCTTCAGATAACCAACAGAGCATATAAAAAACATGAAGCAATGATGACTGCTGGTGAAATATAAGACGAGAGTTGTAAAAAAAAGTACCGTAACCCTGGTGCTGGAAGAAAGGCAGCTTGCTAAGAAGTTAGACAAGCAGCGTTTGAGTGGTTTATAGAAGTAATAAGTGGTCTGAAAAGTAGATTACCAAAAAAAATGTTCAAGATGAAGTGCAAAGGGCTTTATGAACAGCGGCTTCGCTCACAAAGTGAAGTCATTCCAGAGGATAAACAATTAAAATTCTTGAATCACTGGATTCGAGACTGGATGGCAGGAGATTTGCCATCTCTAAAGAAGAAAGAAAAACACGCATCATTGAATTGGTTAAGAATGTTTTGAGAGTACGTCACTACTTACATACATACATAAACTTTATTTTTTCTGGAATTTAAGAGTAGCTATAAAAGCTAATTTCTCCGAGAGAAAAACAACAAAGTACACATAAACTACAAGTAAATGTTCTTTAAAATATATACTATTTACAAATATTTACAATTTATGGCTAAATGAAATGTGATATATAAATAATTCAAATAAAGTCATATATCCCCTCCTGAAACCACTGTACAATTTCTTCGCCAAAAACAATTGTTCCTAGCAATAAGAAAATAATTGTGAATGGCCTTTTCTCTTTCTGAACACTTGTTTTATCATTTCAAGACTAGTATTCTTTGGTGCTGGCACTTTGATTGAAAACATAGTATCCAAATCTTGAGCATAAGACGACAAAATTATTTGGTGATTTACATAATCAAACGCAATTTCCATATGGTCTTTCAATCTGATCCTTGAATTAGTTCTGAAATTACTTCTCTCAATATGGATTCACTTTCATATAGTACTGTCCTTACTTAACATACCGTACGAAACAACTGGTGGTTTTTAAACGTAATCAATGTTTTCATTCGTTATCTGTGCTATTCATTTCATTATTCACTTCCTAAGCACCGTATAGCAACTGAGACTACCATAACTCAAATTAAAGTCGCTTTTCTCTCAGATCAAAAGAGAATGTTTAATACTTTTCAGTGTAACTTTTCGAGAACTTTTGCCTACATTTCTTTCCCTCGTACACGCCATATATGCTACATGTATTGTCATTTTGTTTCCGCCTTCTAACACCAAATCAGCTCGTCTCTCAGATCCCTTCTTTCGTTCGTTGAATTCGAAATCCCAATGCATTTTGTTATTGCCTTTAAAAATAGTTTCGCTGTCCAAATGTTTATTTATCTGTTCAGGAATTCGTACACCATTCTGTTCCACCAACTACTTTGCCAGTACTTGTGTTTTTCTGTATATTTATCCACCAACAACTTACATTCCGATAGTATGTGCTTATCTGTGTCTAGTTCTTCTTTACATATACTCTGCACCTGTCTGATAATTTCTTTAATCTTCTTGTTCATTTCAAGCCTCGTGTTTCCACCATCAGATTCTACAGTGCAATTATAGAAGCTACTTATTGCCTCTCATCCAGTGATGGCTTACCCTTTATCCCTGCCTTCTGTTTCTCCTGTGCTATCATACACTTCAGTTCCTTCCATTGTTCTTTCTTCCATCGACATTTTTACTCACCCCGTCCGTACAGCATTAAATATCTCCCGCAGTGTTTCGTGCTTACTTGTCCGCTTCATTCTTTAAAGTGATTATCATCCCTTCACTACGTAAGTTTCTATTCCAACCTTTACTGATTCAAGGGCTTGTGTAATTGGTTAGTGTAACAGGCGACACTTACTTTCATATCACCATAGACATCATTAACACTTTAACCCTCTGCTATACATTCTGTTGGTAGGTTTAGTCGTCCATCACTGCGTTGTCTACTGTGCATTCCGTTATTTACAATGTTTTTTTTTTTTTCAACATTTTATCTAACTCTTCCTGTTCATTATCTGTCAGATTGCATACGTTCCTAATGTAAACAGCCACTGGTACTACTCCTGTATTTAAAGCCTTACCTAGTCTTCTATCATATTAGAAATATGATAACATTTTTTAATTTACAAGACGTGTTTTGATCGAACATCGATCATCTTCTGTTGGAAAGTAAAAGTTATACTAACTAGTTGTTTAGATTGCAACCTATAATTATAAACAACTAGTTTTAAACTGAAATTTATTGTAATTTTCACTTTCCAACTGAAGATAATCGATGTTCGATCATATCTTGTAAATTAGAAAATGTTATCATATTTCTAAAATGTATCACTAATCTGCTGCTTCTACGATCTTCTATCATACAAATTTAACAGTACTAGTTTCCTCAAAGTCTCATTCATTTCTTTTTTTCATCCTAGCTATCACCTATTTCGTTTGTATTTTATCACTTTGATCATATCCCAATAGTAAAGTAGTACTATTATTATTATTATTATTATTATTATTATTATTATTATTATTATTATTATTATTAATAAACGAGACGATGACAAGTTTATATGACGACGTTTCGATGCTCACCGGCATCATTCTCAAGTAATTTAATGAG
>JAOBBB020390288.1:0-17793 GCA_025331005.2 Zoanthus gigantus
TAGTAATAGTAGTAGTAGTAGTAGTAGTAGTAGTAGTAGTAGTAGTAGTAGTAGTAGTAGTAGTAGTAGTAGTAATACTAAGATTAGTTGTTGTTTTAGTATCCCCGTCCTTTTATTGTATAAATAGTACTAAATGTTGCTGTTTTTAATGCAGTCTTTGCTGGAGGGCCTACAGTCTGAACGAGGCAAACTTGACGACCTAAAAGATGACATAAAAGATCAAGACAGCAACGCAACAACGGTGCAGACCATGTTTAGCGAGGTCGAAAATAAACTGGAAGAGTGTCTTGCCCAAACCTCTGATGCACAGAGCGACCTGGAGTGTGTCTTGGACCAATTCAATGAGTATAACACCGCTGTGCAGGAGTGGCGAGCGTGGTTTTTCCCAGCTAAGGCTACTTTAGAAGGCTGCAAGGAACTAAACGAGAGCAAAGCTAGTCTCGAGAGAATGAGCGAGAATTTGCAGGTAAGTTGTGATTTTTAATGTAGTACAAACAGAAGTATACAATTCATATTAAGAATAATACAGTGAGGAGAGTACAAGAAACTGCACAAATAATTAGTTAACAGTGTTGAATCTGAGGTTATGTTAAGGATTTCCACTACCTTTGAGTATTTTTGTCCAGAATCAAGTTTTTTGAAGTTCATGTAACAAAGGTCCGATGCACTGTATCCTGGGAAATTTGAAAAAAAAAGTTGCGTTGGAAAGTCCCCTTCCAAAACGAATTTAAGATTTTTAAGTCTCGGACCAGACTTGCTATTGCGAAACCCCATTTGTAAAGATTTGCCATTTTAATTTATAGACATGACAGAAATGCTGAGTGCAACAGTTGAGAACTGGCACATATGCACATGTTCCATGCCCATGAGTGACCAAGTGCTGGCTGGGTCGGGCCAAATTTTTTGTCAATATTACTTTGCCAATAAACAACTCTTTCAAATGGTCAGGATAGCAAAATTTCGCTAATATGCTTAATAAAAATCACTACGCGCTCTTTATTACATGTTTTGGCATTGCCGTTGTGATCGTCAGTGCAACTAATTAAAGATTAGTAGTTGCTGCTATTAATAATTTTGTTTTGCTAATTCCGTAACCGTAGATTCTTATTGAACTGCTAATCTATATTGAGTTGCACTGACGATGGTATAGGTAATACCGAACATGTTTAATTAAAAGCATTGTGATTTTTTATTTCTAATCAAATAAGACTAAGAATTTCGAAAATGATAAACTAGGCGAACTGAAAGTTCTTTTCCACAATGGTGATTTCTTCATTTTTTGTTGTAGGTTCTAATAGAAGAGATGGATAAAAATGACCTACTGATAGGGGAGGTGTACGCAAAAGGTGACATCCTTCTGCAGGTGATCCGTGGAAATTGTAAGTCATCACTGGAGGCACAACTAAACAACCTAGAAGAAGAATGGGCCGAGTTTTGCCAGGATACCATAGCGGTTAAAAGCAGTGTGGAAGAGTCGCTGCACCACTGGCAGGAATACGAAGAGAACAGAGATAAACTTATTGAGTGGCTTGGAGAGGCAGAAACCGTTTGTGATACGACAGGCAATTTGTTCCCAGCTGATCTGGAAACATTGAATTTGGAAATTGAAAAGAATGAGGTACTCGTTTATGTGAAGCAATCCACCACATGATTATCAAAATATTTTACAGTTTTAAAATGCCTTAAGGTATTGTAGGTTCATGAAAAATTTAATCTTTTTTGGTGAAAAAAAGGATATTTGTACTAAGTTTAACTTTATGCAGGCAAGCATGGTTGGCACAGTTGGTAAGACCACAAAGTCTCCAGTTCGATCCCCGGCTTTGCCAAGATTTGAGCTGATTTATGCGACTTTTTTCCTGCCTAAGCTAACTTAGCTTTCCATCCTTCCAGGTTAGGTAAATGAGTACCAGCGTCTGCTGGGAGCTAACCTGTGATGGATTAGTGTCCCATCCAGGGGGAGTTGAAGACTCTCATCCGCTTAACACTACAGAAACTGGAGATAAGCGCCGGCACCATGGGCCTTTTGTCTCGTAAAGGATTTAGCTTTTTAGCATAAAATAATTTTTAACTTTTTGTATGTTTCTCTTTTAAAAGAAACTGATGAAAGAAATGGCGATTCAGGAGCTTGTTCTTGACTTCGTAAACATCAAGGGCCAGGAACTTTGTTGTAAAATCCCGGATCGTGAAGGTATCGAATTAGAAATCCAAACTGCCAATGATTCCTGGTCAAAAGTACAACGACTTGTTCGTGAAAAAGCGGACCATCTGCGTGTTTTGTCAAACGATTTGACTGAGTTTGAAGCTAATTTCAATACATTGGGAGATCTGTTGAACTACACAAATGTTTGCCTTGAGGAGATTGAAGAGACTAAAGAATCGGGGTTGAACGGATTACAAAAACAGCTCGCTAAACTAAAGGTACTGTTGTACAAAATCTTTGTTTTGCTAACTTGTTAGTAGGTTTGGTCATATTCATAGTTCAAGTATTTAACATAAGAATTACTTAAGGTTACAGGATAGGCAAAAATTTCGTTTGTGCTTCATGTTTAAATGTTTTTTCCCCTTGAAAGTGCTGCCCTTTCTAGTGCGGTATATGTAGTTTCTTGCTTTGTTAGCTGGATTAAAAAAAAAATTCCGTTCGAAGTCAAATCTGCCTCGTGTCTGCCAAACGTTAACTTTTGCGCCTAGTTTTGCAAATAACAATCAAAATTTCGTTTTTGTAATCTTGGATACTTATACTTTAAAATTATATTTCTTTTGTAACGAACAATGAATGAAATGAATTAGAATGGAAAGAGAAATGCTTTCCTTATATGGACAAGAATTAGCTGATTCATTGATGTGTGGAGAGCTTCTTTGTGTTTATGTTAATTATGGATATATACTCTGCAATGAGTCAAGGTTAGCTCAGTGTGGTTCTGGCTTCACTTCAGTGTTATCTTTATAAGTTCATAAAGTGGTATCCTTGAGAGAATGGAAATATATTGGGTACTGGAGTCTGAACCTCCACCGCAAATGTTTTAGTGAATTTATAACATTTATTTAGGAAATATGAGGAAGGGTGTCGGGTAAACTCAAGTTTTTGAGTTGTTCAAATTTCACAGCAATTTTCTTTCGAAAGTTTAAAAATTAAGTTAATTACGTACTTATTCGGCGATAATTTTATTAGAAAAGATTTTAGAAAAATTCCCGACACCCTTAACGAAGTTTTCAAAATCGTCAAAATGCCTGTATTTCAGTACGTTTGAAAAATGTGAATAAGGTTTTGCGGGAATGGTGGTCTCTTCCTGGAATTTTGACACCTTTTCGAAAATAAAGTCAAATCAAATTAGGCAGAGCCAGTTACAGACGGATCGGAAATTTCACATGGCTTGCCGCATGTTACATGTTGTGCATTTTGTAAACACGATGACATTTGATTTTCCAAGTATGTTTTTGGAGATGAAACTGTTTTTACAATGACTCAGAAAGTTTAAATGTTAAAATGAAATTTTGACTTTTATTTAGCTGTTACATCAAAGTAAGGAAATATACAAAAATAAAGAAAAGCGATATTTTTTCCCTATCTTGTAGCCATAAACTGCATTAGAAAGGAGATTTCTTAAACTTTGATATAACATTTTTTAGTTGCAAAAAAAAAAAAATTAAACTTAAAGATTAGATTTTATGGTCAAGCTCAAATGCAAGACTTTTTGATAAAAAAAGTGGACTTGCCATTTGATATTTATAGCTTCTTGGCTTACAGTTAAGAATTGTTCCTTGATCAATTATTTTGAAACATTTCCTGGAGCAAGCATTTCAACATTCTCTCTTTTGTTCCACGTGGCCCATGGAGCCGGCGCTTATCTCCAGTTTCGGTAGTGCTAAGTGGATGAGAGTCTTTGACTCCACCTGGAATCCATCGCAGGTTAGCTCTCACCAGGTGCTGGTACTCATTTACCTACCCCAGAATGATGGAAAGCTGATCTAGCTTAGGCGGAAAAGGTCGCACAAATGTTCAAATCTCGGCAGAACCGGAGATTGAATTGGTGACCTTGTGGTAAGAAGGCAGATATCTTACCAACTACGCCAACCATTCTTGCTCATGAGAGCGTGAAAATATAGTATATAGCAGTAGTATAATATTATAGTAAACCCGAAACAAGTCTTTGTCTTGTTTTTAAGGCTTTGTCAAGTAGCTTTGATGGTCGGTTCGATCAGGTGACACAGTTAGAAAGAAAAAGCCTGAAATTAAAGGAAAATTGCAGTGATGATGGCAAGCTGGTTGTTGAAGGCAAAGTTAAAGGTCTGAAAGATCGTTGGGCTGAAGTTAAATCCAAGATTGAAGCAAAGAGTCATGTGGTAGAGGAGGATATTATAGAATTTACCGAATTTATGAAAGAAATAGATGACAGACTTACGGACTTGAGAAATGCTGAGATAACTCTCGATGCAGAAGTTATCGGTACTACAGATCTTAAAGTATTGGAAAACCAACTCACAGCTGTTAAGGTATTGTTTTATATTATCTTCATAGGCTTAGTAATGTTGGGAGCCTAAATTAAAAACCGCAAAACAAGTTTTTCAGATTTTTTTTCTTCCAAATGCTTTAAACCGCGTACCGTACTTACAAAGATCATCACGATCACTATCAACATCAAGACCACCCCATCATCATCATCACTACACTCATTTACATCATCAAAATCACCATCTTCACCATAATTACCATAACTATCATCATCAGCAGCAGCAGCAGCGGCAGTAGCACCACCACCACCACCTCCAACATCACTATCATTATCATCACCATCATCATCATTATCATCAGCAACATCATCCGCATAATCATCGTATTAATACAAGACACTGATACATGAATACTGTCGTTTGAAGATTAACAATAACAAAGCATTTGTAGACTCCGTTGATCTTCCCAACGTAACATTCTATTGCAATTTTTATTGGTAGTCCAGAAAATGGAATTTTCGAATGGCTGTACTTTCCTATTTTGTCTTATGTAAAATCTCCTTTATTGCAGTCTCTTTGTGATGAGCTAGAGGACCACCTGTCGCGACTTGAACTGTTGCAGTCCAAGGGATGCAGTGTAGTGGAAAGAGCCTCAGAAGAGGACAAGCAGCTTTTAAAATCTCAGTTAACAAACGTTCAAGATCTCCATTCATCAATTGTCAGGAAAGTTGTGTCTAAACAGGAAAAGCTTATCAGGTAAACAGATAATTCATGTACAACTCTGTGATGAGGGTTTCTTTTCTCGTTGTTTTGTTTTCCTTGCCTATGCATAACTTGCTAAGCTGAATTCTTCACAAGCTAATTGACTCATAAAGCCTGTGCTTGCCTCCTGTTTCTTTGGTGTTAAGCGGGTGAAAGTCTTCTGGTCATGACCCTAATTATCTCAGGTTACCTCCAAGTAGACACAGGTAATCATTTCCCGATCTTGGAAGGATGGAAAACTGAGTAAACTGTGGTAGAAAAGAAGGTCACACAAATTTTCATTCTCAGCAGAGCTGGAAATTAACCCCAGACCTTTTGGTTGAAAAGCAAAAATCTTTGCAACTACACCTATTATATATACCGTACATATTTATACAGTAAGAACACAACTGAGACAACCATTTACTCGATTACACCTATATTTGGAGTATATTAAATTGTCTCCATCGGAGGAACTAAAAGATCAACCGTTAAACACAAAAGTTTAACACATTTAACATATTGTTATTGTGTATAACTTGTGTGTTTAACGGTTGGTTTTTTAGTTGCTCAGATGAAGAACATTTAATATGGTCGAAATATAGGAGTAATAGAGTTATGGCTGTCTCAGTTATATTTTTATTTATATTTTTCTGAAGTATTTTGTTGTTATATATATGTTTACAAACAAAGTTTTAACAGTTGAGGGTCTTAGTTAGTCCGCAACAGCAGCTTACATATATATAACAAAACTGAAACTGCCCTCAGTGAAGACAGACCACAACACCAGGATCTCTACCCTGCTCTTTTTGACAAGTGAGTGTGTTCTTTTAAGTTCCCCGATAGAGTGATGAGAGACTGGACCTACGGTTTAATGTCCTTATCCGAGAAGACGCGAAGGTCCAACCATTTGCCGATGTTAGAGCAAAGGCAGCACCTTCTCCTCAATTATTTTAAGACCCTGAGTGGTGGTCCGGCCGGGAATCAAACCCGAGCCTCCCACACGATAGACTGGCACCTAACCAACTGGGCTAACCAGACGGCTAACTGATTGGCAGATAACTAGTTTAGATGCAAGATGAATTGCTCGGGCAACTAACATTTTTCGGCCCATTTTCTTCATAAATTAAGTATATATGTATACAGCCGTTAGTAATCACACGGCTATTTCCCCCCTTACATGGATCGAAACCTGGAGAAAAAGTTGAAGCAATCAGGAGGGACAATGATAAAATAATCATAAAAATAATGGTTATAGTAATAACTATGTACCTTCGAGAGTTGAGAACTTTTCCTGATAGCAAAACATTTTGCTGTAATCTGACAGAACGACTTAAGTAATTCATTTGCATGTCGTAGACTTATGGTGGATCAGCAAGATTTTGAAACCCAACTTGAAAGCTGTATGCACGTGCTTAGTGAAGTAGACACCTCATTGGCAGAACTCGATGTCAGCGGCAATCTTCAAGAGATGAAAGAACAGCTCGCCAATTGCCAGGTTTGCCTTAATCACTTTGGTAATTTGAGATAGAATTGAGGTGTAAAGAAACTACCAACACCCGTGCAGCTATACAGAGCACTGTGATGTACGTCTGTAAGTTACGTCTTTAAGCTTATCCATATTACCGCTAGACTTAAGCTTCATTTGCCTAATTCTCTAAGAGATAAATTTCTGTTCTTTTATCACAACTGTAATTTAACTATCTTGAATAGCTAAGTGTCACAAGAGGTTAATACTTGTCATTCTCGACCTTGTACATATTGTAGTAATGAAAGTATAGCAATTTCCCATTATTCCTCCTTTTTATTACCATCCTTTAATCTAAGTTTTATCACTTGTTTTTAGTCATTGATGGCTGAGCTGCAAACACAGAAAGAGTTCGTGAAAAACCTGAGCGAGAAGGGTAAGAATCGCATACAAAAGATGCCATCAAAAAAAAGAGAGTACCTTGACAAAATTAGAATCCTCGGAGAGCACTGGAAAACAGCTAACAAAGTTGCCCATGAACAAAAAGAGAAGATTCTTAACTGTGTGAATGAGCTGGAAACATTTAATAAGAAGTATGCATCTTGTATGGCAAGCTTGGAAGAGATGGCGAATATTGTTTGTCAAAGCGGTGAGGTTCAAGAATTGTCATCAACTTTTGAAGATATAATAACCTTAGGAAATAATATATCAGCTTGGGTACCAGAAAAAGACAGGCATATCATAGAAGAGCGATTACAGCGTCTGCGTGTGGCTTGGGAAAACGTGCAAGCTCTCGGCGAACAAACATCGCAAGTACACACACATCAAGCAATAGCAGCAGAGAAAACACAGGAAGCACTGATTGAAAGGGAAGCTTTTATGGCTGACATTACAAATGTAAGCAGCTGGCTCGAAGAAGCTGAAGCTACTTTAAACATAGATATGTTTTCTGTTCCTGAAGAAAAACAAATGGACGAGATTTTGAGGCAGGAGAATCTCTGTCAGGAACTAGAACAACAACGCCTTCAGGTGGGTAATATCCTGGAGCGCAAAATTTCTACTGTTGGTCTTACAACTGCACAGAAGGAGGACATGACCAAGAAATTGCAAACTTTGTCCACAAAGTGGAACAGGGTGCAGCGCCTAGCAGACGAGCATGGAAATCATTTAGAACAGTGCATTTCTCAGCAAGCTAACTACTATGAGGAACTCGAAAAGTGCGTGCTCTGGATGCAACAAACTGGAGAGGTCGTGGCTGCAGATAGTTTGAGTGGGAAAGATCTTTCTGCTGTAAAGGAAGAACTATTAAAGCACAAACAACTTTGCAAGGAAATTGTCAAGCATGAGGCTGACATTACATCTGTGATAACGAAGGGGAAAGAGCTGGTAAGCAAACTTTCTCAAGATGAGAAACAAGCTGTCCATGATCAGGTAACACGTATTGATGAAGAATGGCGAAACTTAAAGAGTCAGGCAAGAAATAAGGAGAAAGAGATAACAGAGTTCCTTGGTCTCGTAGTTGAGGAACAAGATTATGAGAGTTCTAAGTTTATACCAGAAGAAAATGTAACACCTATTATGGCTAGTCATAACAGCCAAGAACAGCTCAAAACAACTCCTTTTTCCACTCACGATGAGTTTGAAGAAAAACATCCCGCAGTTAGAAAAATCAGTGATAACCAAAAGTATTTTGATGACTTAACGGCATGCATCGAGCTGGTAAAGACCTTAGAATGTAAATGCATTGAACAAGAGTCAAACGGTTTGGAAGAGGTTGAGTCGAACGTGAAACTTGTAGAGTCAGTAATTAAACGTGGTGAAATGCATGATGAACTAGCTAACGAAGAACAACAGTTTGGCTTTGAATTACTGTTGGAGGAATTGAAACAAAAGTGGGAACCTCTAAAAACGAAAGCTTGTGCATGCAGAAGCGGAGAAGGACAGCAAGGAAGTAATCTGGAGAGTAAACAGTTAACGTTTGATGCAGAAATTACTCTGTTTAGGCATTGGCTGGACAATATCAAGAGCCAAGTGCCCGGAGATGTTTATTCTACTGAAATGAAAGTTATGGAAAAAGCAATGAAAGAGTGTATAGGTTTAAAAGAGGAAGTTTCCAGCTTTAAACCTCAGATTGATGATTTACTACACAAGGGAGAAGAGCTTGTATTAGAATGGCAAAACGAAGACAAGGAGATGAAAGAAAAGGATGAGGCACAAACAACCGAAGTGCGAAATGAGTGGCAGAATATGGAAAAAATATTAGAAATCAAACTGGCGAGGCTTCAAGATTATGTAGAAAAACTAAATACGTTCAATACTAGTTTAGAAACTTTTGAGAATTCAGTACACAACGTAGAAATGCAAATACAAAACTTAAACTCAGAAGAAAACCATGAATCTTCCGAGGCCGATCTGGGGGATCTAAAACCATTGCTTTCTCAAATGGAATTACTGGAAACCAGTTTAAGCTCCATCTTAAACCAAGGGTACTCCATAGCAGCAATGATAGAAGGCTCCGACAGAGCTAAGTTGGAATCAAAATTAGGGGACATAAATATGAATCTTCCACATCTTAAACAAAGTGTTGCATCAGAAGTGGAAAGGCTCGAAGAGGTTGTGACAGGAAAGAAAGTACTCGAGGAAAATTTACAGGTTTGTAAGGAGATAATTGAAAAAGCAGCGATCATTTCTGTAAAGAACGCCTTACCATTTGAAGAGCAGCTTAAAAAAGTGACAAATTTAGACCTGGTAATGGCAGCATCAGAAAATCCTCTTGCGCTTGTTGTTCAAAAAAGCATTGAGACGTTTCCAAAACTTAAGCCATTTGAAAGAGAAGCTCTTGCAGTAGAAATAAAAGCAGTTGAAACCAAATGGGAAGAAGCGCAAGAAGAAACACCAGGGAGAGCAGATACTCTGCAAAAGAAAATGGAAACATTGACAGAATGTGAAAGTGATCTATCGGAATGTGGACAACAGCTTGGAAGAATTCAGGAAGAAGTGTTAAATCTATCTGTAGATACTTTAAATTTTTCATCGCTAGATGAATCGAAAATCAAAGTAGAGCAGTTTTTAGTTGAACTCGAAGAACAGGACTCTTCCTTAGCAATCATCCGCGAAAAGGGAGGGGCAGAGCTGATAAACTCAACAGAAAATGAAGACCCGATTTTAACGATACGAATAGCCTCTCTAGAGACTAAAACCCAAGACATCCGCGACGTTGCAACTTTAAAGCTTGCAGAAATAAATCAAATTCTATCTGGCCATATACAGTATGAAAAATTGTCCTCAGACTTTAGTTCCTGGCTTGACACCCAAAAGGAACTTGTTAATCAAATCGTTGAGGATACTTTTGAAGCATTACCTGTTAAGCAACTGGAAAAACTGAAAGTAATACAATCTGAGCTTGTTGTGCGTGAAAAGGATATAGGTAAAATTTTTGAAGTAGCAGAACAATTGACAGAAAATCTAAATAGTTGTGAAAAGGAAGTTATCGATTCCCAGAAGGAAAAGTTTGAACACGACTTTGCCGAAGTAACTTCCATCACTGAAAGACATATGCAATTATTTTTTGACCAAGCTACAGCTCTTAGGGTTTTTGAAGATGAAGTAAAAAATTGTAACGATGTTATAAAACGGTTACAAGGATCGTTAACTGAAGATCCATCACAGTTTTCTAAGTGTTCAGATATTGAAAGGCGTATTCAGGAAAAGAAACAGGAAGTTGAAGCATTTGAAGCTAACTCGGAATATTTTCTTCGGTTAAAAGAGAAAAAGAACAACCTATCAAGTATCAGCATTAAAACTTCAAAAAGCGAAGCTGAAAGGAAATTCGATGAAGTAATGAAGAATTGGGACTCATTACAAAAAAATCATAATCAGAGTCTTACCGAGTTAGAACGCTGTTATGTCGAAGAGCAAGAAATTGAACAAAGTATTGAAGATGCTTTGAACTGGCTGGATAATTCAGAGAAAGAACTTTCTCTAACACTAGAATCAGTTTCAGAAACTATTGAAATGGAGAACAGAGCTGAAGTATTGACAAATATTTGTTCGGAATGTTCTTCATATAAAGAGTTTGTGCAGTTACTTGAAGAAAAAGTTCAACAAAGTCCGTGTTATTTGGAACCTACTTATCGCGAATCGCGAGAGCAGGAACTTTCCTCTCTTAAGTCAAAACTGACTTGCGTTCAGCGTCTTGCTTCTTTACAGTTGGAAGAATTAGAGGACTGTGTTGCTGCCATCAAAGGCGTTTCTCTTATTTTATTGTCTTGCAAGAAATGGTTGTTAGATCAAAGAGATTTATTGAAAGAACAAATGCCCGGTCTTGAAGATAAGCACCTTCTTGAAAAAAAGCTATCAGTGCTCAAAGACTGTGAAGTTAAAATAGGATTTAAAATGGCCGATATCAACGAAGCCAACAAGAAGGTCAGTGAAAAGTTGGCGAAGGTCTCTCCAGTACTGAAAAGATCTCTTGAGACTGAGCTTGATAATGTCAACGATAGCTTGGATGGCCTTCTAATCTCAATCACATCTAAAATCGTGACTATAGAAAATCTTTGCGCTCAAAGATCAGACTTTGAGAAACAACTTGAGGACTATGATTTTTGGTGTGAAAAAAAGGAAATGGAACTAAAGAGTATACTGTCATCTTCCAGTTTTAATATTGGGCTTCAAGAAAAATTAAAAAAGCTTCAGTGTTTAGAAAAAGAGAAAAGTGAGAAAAGAGAAGAGTATTTCAAGTTTCGAGGTAACATCCAAGGTTCCATACTCGAAGAAGTCTTCGAGGATAAATTAAATTGTATTGCACAAGCGTTTCGTAATCTTGCCATTGTCCAAGACAAAGTGAAAGATTTGAAAGATAAAATTCTTGAAGCTAGTGAAAAGAAACAACAACTGGAGCAAACACTGCGATGGGTTACTGATGCATGGGATTTCGTTAACAGTGAAGCAGACTGGTTGATTGACGAGACACTTGCAATTGAACGTTTAACAAAACTAGAAAACCTTTGTACCGAAATGGAAAACTTAACCCCTCGAGTACAGTCTATCTTGGCTGATAAATCGATTTTGGATTTAGCTTCTGATGCTGAGAATTCAAACCTTAAAGAGCAGTTTTCTGTTCTGGGAAGGTCATGGAGAGAACTTAATGAGTGCATAGGTCAGAAACAATTAAAAGTTAAAACCTTCGTTAATGACAAACATGTTTACGACGAGAGGTTGCTGCAGTGTCATAAAGTGCTTGATAGTTTTGAAGACCTCAGCCAGGCTGAAATATCATTTTCTTCAAACCTCAATAAAGTGTATGCTGACATCAATCGACACGCAGATATTATTTGTGAAATTGAAACACAGCAAACACTTTTAAAGGATCTCACTGAGGCTTGCGATATTTTGGTTTTACATTCGGCCAAATTACGACCAACTGTCATGGAAACTCTTAAAAAGGTCTTGGATAAATGGAAGGAAGTTTCTTACAACTTAAGTGACAGGAAAAAACAGATGGAGCTGTATGCAATTGAACTTGCAGAATTCCAGGAAACATTGACAAGTTTTTCAGACTTTATCGATCAGGTCAAGAAAGATGCTGATAATGAAGTCTCTCTTTCGTTTAACATGACCGAAGCCAAGTCATCGCTTGAGAATCTTCAGAAATCCAAAGCAAACCTTGATTCTTGTGAATCAGATTTCCAAACTTTGAAGCAAAAATGCGAAAATATTTTAGCAAAAGTAGAAGAAGGGTCAAAAGCAGGAATCAAAAGTTCTCTGAATAAAAGTCAACAGCATTTGGAGGATACTATATCAGAAATAAACTCAAAAATTGAAACTGTTGAAAAATATGTTGACGAAATTGCTGTTTTCGAACAAGAAATGGCTCACTTTGGTTCTCTGATAACAATATACGAAGCTGCTTTACCTAAGGAAACAATATATTCAGAAGAAACAATCAGCGAGAAGGCACGGCAGCTTACGAGAATTTATCAGGATATGGAGTCGCGGGATGCACGGGTTGAAATGTTAAAGAAAACCAGTTTCAGCATTGTTGAGCCGACGGAATGTAACGATGAATCACCCAAAGTACTTGCTGCACAGCTATGCCAAAACTGGGATGATCTAAAATACAGAATCTCCAAGAGATTAAAAGACCAACAAGAGATTGTGCAGATCAGAAAAGAACTTGAGCAAGAGCTCCAAGAGGGTTTTACCGAGATCAATGAGCTTGAACCTGTTGTAACGGGTCTTTCGGAAACAAAGGCCGTTAACATAGAAGAGAATATTCAATCGGCAAAAGAACTTTGTTCAAAAATTGAGCTATATCAAGCAAAACTTGAAACCTTATCAGAAAAAGGCAAGACGCTTCCTGAAACTGCATTAGGGGATGAACCATGCAATCCTACAGTCAGACTTATCTCTTTACAGAAACAGTTGGATGAGTTAAAGTTAGTTGCCTTTACAAAGTTGCAAGTTTTTGAGGCAGAAAGGAATGAATTAGAGACACTTAGCTATGAAGTTGCTAAAATAAAGGAGTGGCTTGGGAATCATTCTGTAGCTGCAACAGCAACTCTTGAAGACGAAATATCAGAGGTACAGAGAGCTTCCCATTTGATCAACGAGAATGTAGTAAATACTAAGCACTTACTGGGTAAAGCAAGCGAAGTAAGTGATGGTCCCAATAAAAATCGTTTGTTAGAGCAGTTAAGCTCGTTATCCGACTGTCTACAGTGCGAGCAAGAGCAACTGAGAGTAAGAGAGAAGAGCGTGCATACAGAGATGTCCCAGCGGAATGCAATCTCCGATAGTTTGAAAACTTGCAAGCAAAAACTTAGTGATATTGAAACATTTCTTGCTAATCAAGAAATATCAGAGCCAGATACAGAGTTCATTAGTCAAATTAGTACTGCGAAGTCTCACCTTGAATCGATTCCAGTCGTCGGTGAAATTTTGTCAAACGCATCAAGAAATCTTGAAACCCTAAAAAATCAATCTGATGACGTTTATGATGATCTGAAAACCAACATCCATCTTTTGACCAAGGAACACCTAGACATTTACAAGAGGCTTACATCGGAGGTGTCAGAACTTGAAATTTTCGAAAAATTACTTCAGGACTGCGAAAACACTAGAAACAATTACCAAGGTCATCTGCTTGACATTCGAGAGCCATCTATGCAGGCTGTGATCGAGGAAGATGATTTGTCAGTGACAAAAGATGAGTTAACAATATGCAGGAATCTTCAACCCGTCCTCGAAGAGGAAGAGAAAGATTATAATAGATTGTGGGAACAGTACACAAGTTTCTGTAATCTTTCCCGGCCAAACAGAAAAGAACTAACCGAAAAACGGATTCAAGAAATTAGTGCGTTAAGAAACGAATTGAGTGATCTATTTTGTGAACGATTCGATGCTCTAAAGAAACTTATTGCTGAACAACAAACACTCGAAGGCTGGCTGCAAGCTTCAGATGTGGCCCTACAAGAAGGAATGAAGTTTCTCGATAAAGAAGGATTTTCTTCTGAAGTAAACCCTCAGGAAGTGCAGTTAGTAAGTACAAAATTAAGTGAATACAAAACATACAGCAAAATGTTTCGGAACACGTCAAGAAGCGCCGAAGTTATGCTCAAGTGTAACGAAATAACTGAGACAATTGAAAAGCTTGAAATTTTCGAGGAACAACTGAAACGTGAGAAAGAACAGAAAGACTGGTACAATCGCTTTGATGAACTAACTCGATACATTGAATTCCTGTCGGAGAACTGTGCTGGCTCTGAGAAAATTCCCCTCACTGTAACTGAAGCATTAGCGGAAACTGAAAATATAAAGGTAAGAATTTAATTTACATTCACATTGTAAATCCTCGCAAAAACCGCTGACCAACTCAATTTAAAATACACGTAGCGAACAGCTGCTTACAAAGAAGTTAAATACTTTGAATGAATCCTTAGCAGCGTCGGCGAATAGAAATGTTTGATCTTTATTGAATATCGTAAGTAATGCAAGAAGCTGACGATATCTCTTCTACTCGGACGAGTGCTAAACTTTTGAAACTTCTGTTTCTTATATTACTTATGGCGATGATTAAACATTTAAACTTAGGGGTGGACCATTTGACTTTTGAGGGGGGGTTGGAAGATTTAGTCCATGCAAGAATTTTTTTTTTCGCCCTGGCGAACAAGCAGCGTTTTTTTCCTGTAAAAATGGAGCTCAAAATCTTTTATTCCACTATAGGAATTATTTTGTTTGATCGATCTCTTTACGTTTTTTTTTTGTTTTTTCACTGTATGCTGCAAGATTTTACTTTCTTGCTACCAGTGTTGTAGGAATTTATTTAAAAAATCTTTTGATTCTCCCCCCCTCCCCCCAACAATCAAATGGTTCCCCCTTAGCGTTGGTTCTGTATAATTATGATGTTGGAAAATACATATACGTACTGACCATCCATCACAGATACTGAATCTTTCCCTTTATCCCATTTGTTATTTGAACCTGTTGATTGAGCTTTTCGATATCAAATGTTGTGGTATTCAAATTTACGTTTGATTATTTTATGCTCATTAGCATAGATGAAGACACAAGTTGTTACATTTTTGAAAAGATATTTCTGTTGTATTATCCTTGATGAAATATGTATAATATATAATATATTTTTCTTTATTTTATTTTACATTCTGTGTGTACTTTTGATCATGCACGGAAAAGCCCCAGAGGGGAGTGTTCAATAAAGTACCAGTAACAGTATCAATATGTAACTAATTCCAAGAAAAAGTCATTTCGTCATAACAGTATCCCTAGATCATTCGTATTCTATAACCAGAGTTGAAACAGAGAACGAAGATGCATAAAACATTAAACGTGTGTTTCTATTCCATGTTCACAATAAACATTGCAGCTCTTAAAGCCAGTTGGTTATTTTTTCACATTTTTAGCAATTTAATCTCTGTTGGTGTTTACTATGAGTTTTATCCGTTACTTAAGAATTTATTAACAATTTTTGAATGTTATGCCTGGATTTATTTAGAGCTGTCAAACAGGTTCTCTTGCCCTCGCACCATTCACTATATGTTTTTGATACTCAGTAATGTCTTTGACCTTAATGTAAAATGCATGCGCGTTTAATGCAATTAGTACTTATTGCGTTCGGCATTAGGAGAATGCAATCCATAATCTTGGAATTCCTGTAACACTAAAGGCTTACCTTTTATTTGGTCTTAGGTCTGCGTTCACTGCGCCATCTTGAATAATTTATCTCGTTTTGCACGTCACATAGCGATGCATAAATGGCAATCGCGCATTTCAAGACGAGTAGCTTTACTTTTATACGAACAGGCCAGTTTTAAAGCTGGTTTTAAGCCTTTTACATTGGAAGATTTGTCGTTTTTTGATATTATGAAATTCTTCTGCAAATAGTAGAAATAAAGTTTCATTACCTCAGTGGCGTGTTAACATTCGATCTCAGTGCATTTCCCTACTTTATTATTATTATTTATTATTATTATTATTATTATTGAAACTGTATCTTGTTTGTTATCTTGATTTGTCTACTTTAATTGCAATCAGGAGCTACTTTCTGTCGCGTAACTTTCAATGAAAACCTTTTATTTTATGTAATTGTGCTGCGTAGAGTATTCATTTATTCTTTCGTATTTTTATCCAAGATTTAGTATGGTTTGAAAACTGGTAAAATTTTGCTTACAAAGCGAAGTTGAAAAAGCCGTGCGTAGCCTACTTGACTAGATACCCAAAGATTGCCATTTGATATCCAATCACCTGCAATTTTTACTGCTGAGCTGTTCACCAAAGGCAGTGTTGTACCGACGAATGTTTTTTGCGGTAATGTGAGACAGACTTCGGGCATCATAGTGCCAATTACCGCAAATGTCACAGCAGCAGCGCACTAGCAAAAATATGAAATTATAAAGTGGGAATATAGCAACTAACGAAAACAATCGATGAAAGTTAAATAGTTATTGTGAGCCAACTTGCTCATTTAAGATGAAATCTTTGTTTTTTTTTGTTAAAAATGTTGGAGTTGAGATTTTTGAAATGGTAAGGAATTTTTATCGGAGTTCAGTTGCCATTGAAGATATATTTTTTTTCCCGTTTCAGTTCGAAAACGTCCTTTATAGAGGCTGTCTTTAGAGGAAAAAATTGAAACCACTGCCTATATCAACCAAAATGATTTTTATTGAGTTTTTACTCCAGCAAAGGTTGTCCTTTATCAAAGTATACAATCAAGTTATTTAATGTGGCGGGCGTCCAGCAATTTTCCCGCCTTTTTTATAAGTTTAAAGTTTGGGTTTCTTGTTAAGCAGTTTGCGACATTTTTTATCAGTTTTTTTGTTGATTTTTTAAAATGGAATTTAACCCTTTGCCAGATTTACTGAAATCTGGATTTACAATTGTTGAAGTTGTTTTTTTTTTATGGTGTCGAACATTTGGCAGCGAAAATATGCAGACTCCTGACTTGTTTTGACAAGATCACTTCAAGATGGCGATTTTTAGTTAATACTTAATCGGGGATGAAGACGTGTGAAAACACTTCAAATACTGGTTGTGTTCTTCAAATGTTTCATTAAAACACATTGAACTTACTTCGCAATGGACATGCTAATAAATTCTTAAACAACGTATTTGCTACATTTCTTTTACGATTTAATTTCAGCTTTTGACAAATTTCAGTAAATGCTTCGCTACTTGCTTCTGAACATTTTCTTCGCGTTAATTTTTAAAAGTTCTATCTTTTTAAAAATCTTTGTTCGTATACAACTTTTTGTGATATTTTATTGTATTCGAACTTAAGGCCAAACAAAATAATATGTGTGGTTCCGGTCACCCGACCGACCCTCAAATTTTCTAGTGCAAAATCGCCGACCCTGTAATATTTTATTGCTTCTTTTGCCATATTTTTGAAAATTTGTTTTCTTCTGCAAGTTCACTGCTGTTTTTTTATATTATTTAAACTGAATCCAGCTAAATAAAGTTTAGAGACTTAAATATTTAATCCACTTTTTGGTGTAAATGTGTATAAGGGCCGAGGTTCGTGCTGGTTTAACCTGTCTGACATGTCGGATTCAGACACATATTCAATCAACTTTGACAGGACAAAGAATTGGTGTATATGTTTTAGGACATGAATAGAT
>JAOBBB020390395.1:0-17789 GCA_025331005.2 Zoanthus gigantus
CTAACCATTTGCAGATGTTAGAGCAAAGGCAGCACCTTCTCCTCAATTATTTTAAGACCCTGAGTGTTGATCCGGCCAGGAATCGAACCTGATCCTCCCGCACGATAAACTGGCACCTTACCAACTAGGCTAACCAGAGGACAGTTAATTGATGATAAAAGTATGTTTTAAACTGTGTAGGTCATGACTTTGAAGAAAATATAATTGTTTTAAAATTAGTCTCAGCAGCAAAAGTGATTATTGTTATGTGTAGTTTCAAGTGTTATAAATAATTTTGTAAATAACAAATGCTGAACAAAATTTGAGTACATTTTTCACCCCCTCAAAAACAATAGTACAATTTTTCAAGTAGAGGAAATC
This sequence comes from Zoanthus gigantus, assembly GCA_025331005.2. NCBI lineage: Eukaryota > Metazoa > Cnidaria > Anthozoa > Zoantharia > Zoanthidae > Zoanthus > Zoanthus gigantus. Next base: position 361 of record JAOBBB020390395.1, read on the forward strand.
TTTACTGTGATTGAAGTTATTGTGTGTGTTTTTTTCTTAGTAAAATTGGCGAGGAGCAGTCAGCAGAAGATGCTGAAGATGGACCCCCAGAACTTTTGGTACGTTGAGTGTGTCTTTTTAATAGTCAATAATAAAAGTTTGAGCAAGAAGTGAAATTATTCTGCTACTAAGTTGGTTGATGAACTTAAACATTAGTTACTGTATTAAACATTGACAGGTTTCATTACCTAACATGCCATATTTTTCTATGGCCATACCTATGTACACTTAAGGGACCTGTCATTATATACAGGGAGGGGTGGGCTGGTGGATGAAAGAAATGTGATGCTCAATAATTTTTGGTCCCCCCTTCACAGAGAACTGAAAAATTAGTGGTCCCCCCCATACCACTACACACACACTACACTACACATCTCAAAAACATTATAACAGTTTTCAAACTAAACATGTTTTGGCAAGTCTCTTGCCATCGTCAGTGTACGAAGTGAACTGCAAAGCTACAAGGAGTAAATTATAATTATACTTATTTGAAATGCTAATTACACGGTGTGATGGAGCGTTTACAAAAATAATTTTAAATTAATATGCTTGACTTGACTTGACTTGCCGAAACATGTTTAGTTTAAAAACTGTTTTTATTTTTTGATATAATATCCATTACACAGGGTACTGTAGGTTGCACTGGAAATCTTTCCTCTAAGGTTGGGACTCGTAGACCAAACTTGTTTGGGGTTGTAAAGGTTTGTAAAGGGGCCCCATACCTCCATTCAAAGAACAAAACAATAACAAATAAAATGGTGAAAAGACTTATGTGTAACAAGCTCTAACCAATCCTTTTGTTTTGCCTAACTGATGCACCTGTTTAGTAAACTATAACAGAATGCAAAGATGAACAAGAACTCATTGTGGATTAATTGTTGTAATCAGGCCTTCATATTTCACTTAGTTTCTAAACCAATCATTATGCGTAAAAATGCACGATTTTTGCATTAATGCAATCCCTGAATTAAATGCTCTATGTGGTACAGAATGCTACAATTTGTCGGGAAAATTGTAATCGTATAGCATAATATTAAAAAATATACATTTTCTTTTGCCAATGGCTCTCATGAGCATTTTTCTGCTAAGGTGCAATTTGCTTAATTATTGCTCTCCACACTCAAAGATTTTTTTCACATGTATCAACAATATCTAACACAATTGATACTTAATTTTAGTTTAGCTTATTTGTTTGCTATGAAAAAAGAAATTAAGTTATTTACAGAGCTTTGTTTTATAATGGCGAGGGGGACCATAGCAAACCACAAGGCTTATACGAGATGGTCACCCTCACGTAATTTCAGGAATAATTAACAAACTGTAATAGGGATAGAAACATGGGTAGCTACAGCAGTTGTATAATGTATGAGATAATATTCAAGAAAGTAACGAAAAAAGAAAAGAAAAGTAAGTGAAAAAAATTTTTTTTGAAGACAAAGTATTGCTGGTTTTTAGAAAGAAATGTAAAAAGTTTACTTGAAAATGAAGACACTGTATTTGCAGATTGAATATCAGCTGGCAAAGAGTTAAATATTTTATTTTAAATATTTAACTATTTTCATAATTAAATTTAAAGTAATATTTTAATTTTGCTTTACTTGTCACAAACGATCTTTCCAACATGTCACAAAATAATATTCTAACAAAAGATACTTGCAGTTCTCCAGTCTGCTTCGCATAAAGCTGATAGAGCTGCCTGCAAGTTGCTAACACATCACTGTAATTAACTAGTGCAGATGAAAGATGTGTTTTTTGTGAGATGGTACAACAAAATGTAATGCTTCAAAAATAATGTTAAATGCAATGTTAAATAATTTATTGTTGTGATCATCACCAGAGCAACTTTTTAGATTAACTTCTGTAATTAGTGAACTTGACATTCCAAGCATTAGTAATGAAATGGGTTTGTGATAAAAATCATCATACACTAAGAATGCGGTTATGATTTTGTTCATCACCAATTCTTAGTTTATGCAAGATTTAGGATGTGCTGAAATGCCTGTGAAATCTTTGCCTGCAATAAAAGTTTAAAGGAGCCATTTCCTGACTCGGGAGACTAGATTCTAGTTAGAGATAACTTGATTTTGTGTTAGCCAAACAAAAATCCAAATTTATGTGGTAGAGTGGTAAATCTTATCCATCCAGAAGTTAGGGTTTTCATTAACGTAAATATTACGTATTTTACGTAAAAAAATAATTTGGGACGCAAAAAATGAAATAAAATGCATCCGTGGGACACAGAAGATCACAGGACTTTACGGTGCAAAATAAAGTTTTATTAAAAATTTTGTTTTAACAGAGCAGGTAATCCTCTCTTTAATGCAAATAAGTTTGGAAAAAAAATGACGGAAATACCAAGCTCAAACTCGTTTAGGTCAAGCATAATTTCAGTGTCATAATCTGAGGAACGTGCAATCATGAAAGAAGAACACGTGACGGGAATCAAAAGGGCAGAAGACTAACAAATAACACTTTTTGGGATAAATTGATTTGGTGGGACCCTTTAAATTTTGTTTGGGACCCCTAATTCAAAAACAATGGGGTCCCTGGGACTCCTCTTGAACATTTTTACTGAAAACCCTGGAAGTTATATTCGCCATTGTTTACCTAAATAACAACATTAATATTTTGCTGTAAACTCTTCGCTGTCATTTCCGTCAATTTTTTTTCCTAAAACGTTTTAAAAATGACTACGAGATCCTTCATGTTCCAAAGCTTGCTTTCTTGCCATGGTGGGCTTAGTCATCGAAGCAGACGAACTATTGAGTCATCTAGAGAAGGAAAAAATATACAGTTTCTTCTAGAGGAAAACCAGCAAAATAGTTTACCAGAAGAAAAAAGGGTACGATACAATACGTAGAGGAAGCTGTAATTTTCAAGCTGTTTCTCAAATGACTCGGCTTTTGTGACATACTTGCTGCTACTTGAAATTAACAGGTGGTAAAAGTGAGTAGATTCGAATTTGGTGGGTAACTTTCCTCAAATGAGATGCCATGTAGTTTTATCTCGCTAACAGCATAATATTACATATTGAATGCTAAACTCGCAGCCCTTCACTTTGTATTAAAAACGTCTGCTTTTATATTAACGGACCAGAAATGATGCTCAGTAGTTTCAGCTAAAGTTCACAACGGCACCGCTCTCTGACGGTCATAGGTTACGTAGAATAAACAATTTTCAATGAGAAACTTTCTACAAAATCTTGAACTGTTTTGCATATTCTTGAACTGTTCCACATTATAACTTCACCAGCACTCATGCAGACAGACAAAGAAAAAAGACAAGAGGCATCTTTTGAAATACGTTATTTCCTATCGCTGTCAGTTACATGGAGTGCTGGTTAGTATGTTGAACGTTCATAGAAAGAAGTCAATGCCAACAGATCTTTTAGAATTACGGCTTGACAGCAATCTCCGTTTATAGAATAAATTTCAAGCACAAACACAATTAAATTTGACTAAAACTTAGTCTTCTATTACAAGACATTGCCCCTTTAATTAATTTTACCCATAAAATACTTAGATAAGTGTTAAGTTTTGTTTAAAACTATTGTTACATGGTTTGGTCTAAATGTTATGTCATCATTTAAGCAAGTCCAGTTAACAGAAACCAAAATTTTCTTTTAACCAAATTATATTTTAGAATAATATTTTATCAGTTATAATTTATCTATGCTGACATGATAAGCTTTGCTTCCAAAGGCATAAATCTTTGTAAAGTAAAACATAATTATTTTGAAGATAATTCAAGACGAATTTTTATTGCAGTTTATTCACGGTGGTCACACAGCAAAAATATCTGATTTCACCTGGAACCCTAATGAACCCTGGGTAATCTGTAGCGTATCTGAAGATAACATCATGCAGGTTTGGCAGATGGTAAGTATGAGTTGTAATGTGTTACGTGTTTTGGTTTACAAAGAATAATTGTAAGTTTTAAACCTGGCTCATGCAAAACTTACATATGGCAGCAGGGTTGACGACAAATCCCAGGTTCCATCCCAGGGTCTGCTGAGCTTTCAATCTAGTTGCATAACATTCTTATTTGCCATAACTAACTCAGCTTTCCTGTGTTTTGCAGCTGGAAGCTAACCTGTGATAGATTAGTTCAAATGCCTTTTAGTTTTATCTTGCCAACAGCATAATGTTAAACATAGGTTTTGTAGAATAAACAATTTTCAATGAGAAACATTCTACAAAATCTTGAACTGTTTGCATATATATTTATATAGATTTTTATCACTGAGTGTAAATTATGTAATATATTATTAATTTTATTTTAAATTTTTAATGTAAACATGTTTGTATTTCACTAATTGCAAAAAACATGTATGAATAAACCTTCATTATTATTATTATTATTATATTATTATTATTATTATTATTATTATTACAAGTCCATTCCAGGGGGAGTTGAATGGAATTCAGACTCTCATCTATTTAGCATTTTGGGAAACCTGAGAGAGCATTGGCTCCAATGAGTCACTAAGCTCAGAAAAGGATTTCTTATGCAAGCCTTAAATAAAGAAGATGCTAGCATTCCTTTACCTACTCTGGATGGATGGAAAGCTGAGCTACCTTAGGCGAGAAAGAGGTTGCACAATTAATCAGGGCAGCCACACTTGGAATGAAAACATACCTTGACTTTTCCCTGATCTAGAGCAAATTTCACTGATGTTAACTTTAAGATATAATTGCTACAACGTTATCATTGTCACCACCAACATTATTGCCATTATTGTAGTCATTGCTTTATCCTTCTTGTCATCATCATCACCGTACATAGAACATAACATTTGCTTCACATATTTTTCAGTTTTTTTGTTTGGACGTTCAGTAAATGCAAAGAAAACCTTAAAAATATCCAAAATGAAATAAATTTTTCTGACTTCGAGCAGAATTTCAAATTTTCCTGACCAACTGATAAAAAATTTACTGACTTTCCCCTGACCTTGAAAAAGTTTTGTTTTTCCCTGACTTTTCACTGTTATTCAAATCTCTGCAGACCCAGGAATCAAACTTGGGACCTTGTGGTTGAATGTCAGAGCTTGCCAAATACACCAACCATGCCCGCCAAGTTTTTACAATTTATTTATTTTTTAATTCCAGGCAGAAAATATCTATAATGATGAAGAACTTGAAACTCCTGCCTCTGAACTAGAGGGTACATCATCATAATACCCAAGAAGATCAGTGCTGATAACATTGCCAGAAGCTCATGCTCTTTGACAAAAGAATGTTATTCTATTTGTAAGAAAATCTTGTGGGTAGAAGGTACTCCAAACACACTACAGTGTGAATGTACTTTTGTTGACAGGCCAAGAAAATTTGCAAAGGGCCAAGAGACTTTGATGAGGAGAACCTTGAAGATTTTTATGTCCAATATTATTGTTTAATGTTCATTTATTTGATATCCCTTGATAAATTATTCTAATATTGTACTACTGTATACTTGAAGCTAGGAGATTGCTGTTTTTTACCGGCAGCACAAAGAATCATATGAGAAAATGGCAATAGCTGAAGTATTTCATCTGTTACTAATAATGTAATTTTCCTATCATTAATCAGCAACTTTGCCTGCTTGTATAATTATGTCATTTTAAGGTTTATATCTTGGCCAGTTTTGTGTATGTAAGTAATGGCACTGATGAATGAAATGCATGGAAACATCTACATTTCCTGTATGAAAGTTATAAGTTTACAATGGTTACTTTTTCAAGGACTTTTTTTTTTGTGATTTTTATGTGTAATAATAATGTATTAGTTTGAAATGGGAGGGCAAAATTTAATATCTTTGATTTATTTTGATGTTTCTTTTCACTTGTTCTTATGCTACACAAATGGTTTAAAACCAAGGCATTTTCTAACACATGCAGTATTGTGATCGAGTTTAAATAAAACAACTAGTATTTACTTTAGTATGTCTCATGAAGTTGTTTGTGAGGAATGTCTATAACATGAAAAAGCTTTTAGATTTAACAGTTATCTCAATATGATATTTGATGTTCATTTTTATTTTACAGTTACACCGTAGGAGTATTCAGTAGTGAGTTTCAGCTGGGTCTTTTTGGTCCAACAATTGTGATTAAAAATTCCCCAGCCTGCTTTTGATTCGTGTATTTAAAGGGTCTCTATTCCAGCCCCCAGAGAGCTTGCATTGACAAGGGAGCTCTGCTTATGTTTTGGGTTTAAAATTTGAGATTTTTTTATTTTCCTGAAAAAATCCTTTTTTTCTGGCAGTAATTATTTTTCAATATAATTTTTGGAATAAAAAATTTGCTGCAATTAATTATTTTGGGTGACTAATAAAAATTAATAATCTAATGGAATAAATGAATGGAATTATAATTACCGTATGAATTAACAAACCTTCCCTTCTAAATCAATCAATCAATTTCAGTTTTGATCAGACTGGGTTTATCCCCGTAAACGGGGGTGGCTGGATTTACCCTGCATACTCAGATTTGACAAACTGCACAAATGCTTTGGAGACTTATTTTGAGGGTTTTTAATATTTAGGGTTTTTGTACCAGGTAAAGGAAATTTGGATTCCACCCAAACAAATCTCAATCTGGGTAGGTCAAACAGTATAAAAATAATTGTGTCCACACAAACCATTAATTATTTCAACTTTGGATTCACTTATCCACATAAATATGCAAGCTCTAACGAATTGATTTTTTAAATAAAATTTTAGCCAATGGGCATGCACAAATTGAGCCTGAGATCTGATTTAGCAGCCTGGACCCGAGGATATTAAAAAATATCCGGTTTTAGGTGCCCACACAAATCTGTTCATTCTACGGATTAAACAAAAAAAATCCTGGAACATGGTTTAAAAATGTTTTGATGAGTGGATTCACTGGATTTGTGTGGATGGAAGGGTGATCCGCATAAAAATAAGTGGTTTCAAAAATATCTGGATTTGTGTGGAGGCTCCAGTTTCAGTTTATTAATGATCTTTTTTGTTATGTAATTTATACAAACGTAACATACCTGCATTTATCATAATGCTAGTCGAGGGGGCCGTAATTTTAAAAAGATAAAGGCAATCAAAAGAATTAACAGACAAATGCAGAACAGTTAAGTTCCATTTTGTTGGGTGAAAGAACTGAGAGACATGTTGATTAGCCAATATCAAAAATACCATAATATTTTTATTACCCCTCCAAAATTTAGGATTAGCACTGTTTTTATTTTCTCTTGGGACTTACAATGATACCAAGAGAAACTGGAAACAATGCTTACGCAAAATTTTGGAGGGGCAAACAAAGAGTATATTATGGTATTTTTTGATACTGGCTAATTATGATATTACAATGACGTTTTTCATTAAAAAATGGTTTACATAATTAAGTTAGTAATCATGATTTCTTGACCAAACACAAATTATATGATTATTTTATCATCTTATAAATGTAAAATTGTAAATCAAGGCTAAGTTCAATACCTCGTTCATGTTTTCTCGTAGACCCATGACCAGCTGCGAAGCACCTTTCACTGAAATAAACTCTTCATTGTATGCCCACTTCTGTTTGAAGCAAGGATCGGATTGTTTCGTTTCAACGGCTACTTTCTGATTTTGTTTTCTGTTACTAAAGGAGAATAGACAAAACAATCATCATCAATTTCGCATCACAAATGCCAAGACTCCTTCGTAAATGGTGATCCAAAAATTCATTGTTAGCATATACCACACATGTGAATAGTACTGTTTGCGCACGCTGATTGGCTAGCTCGGAGGTAATTATCCAATTACTATTCACCTCTGAGCAGCAGAAGAAAAACAAAATAACTTCCCATTTCGCTTCGGTTTCAAAATGTCACAAATAAAGTTTATCTTTGGTCCGCTAGTTATTCAGCTGGTGTGGTATATACTAAAACGGTGTCAATAAAAGTGGTGGATGATACCATCACTATTCATTTCCACTTTGGTGAATAATTATTAACTATTAATTCTATCAAGAGTTGAGACTGGCACTGAAACGCAACAAGTCACATTTCATGATGGCGGAACGCAGGAAATCTAATGATCAAAACAAATTCTTTTTTGAGATTAATATTGATGGACAGCTGAGGTCCTGTGTTTAACCACCTTAAGCACTGTTCTTGTAAGTCCCAGCGACAGTGCTGTTATTGCTTTTTCAAATGACGTAAATAAAAGTCACTAATGACTGAATTTCAAGCTTTATCAACATTAAATTGCTAGAATAAGGAAGGTGGGGCATTTAATAAGAGAATGCAAATTCTCAGAGTATATAAAGCTAAAAAGGAAGTACAGAGAGGGCATAGCTGCTAGTAGCTAACTAATATGGACACTAAGGCCACGTTAGTATCTATACTAGTAGTATAGTAAGAGTACCTATATCTTCTATGTATAGATAGCACAAACGTGCTAGTAGCTAACTTGAAGCCACTAATATGGGCACTAAGGTCACGTTAGTATCTATACTAGTAGTATAGTAAGAGTACCTATATCTTCTATGTATAGATATCACAAACGTGCTAGTAACTAACTTGGAGCAACTAATATGGGCACTAAGGTCACGTTAGTATCTATACTAGTAGTATAGTAAGAGTACCTATATCTTCTATGTTTAGATAGCACAAACGTGCTAGTAGCTAACTTGAAGCCACTTTATTGGGCACTAACGTTTGTGGCGAGCATTACCTCTTTAAACTACCATACAAAATAATGAGCTTGATTGCTAGCAGCCATGGGCAGCTTTTTAGGCCACATCAGCATGGCATGGCTAATAAACATGTTCAGGTTCCCAAAACGAACATAAGTAATGATAAAAGTGCAATGCTTGTGGGATGTGGCTATAAACTAAGATGAATGTTAAGTATAGATAGCACAAATGTGCTAGTAGCTGATTTAAAGCCACCACATTGGACACTATGGCCATGTTGGTAGTGGGTTTTACCCCCTTAAACTACCACAAGGCTCACCACTTTATAGTGGCTTCAAGTTAGCTACAAACACATTTGTGTTATCTATAATTGTAAAGTTAGTGGGTATCAAATCAGATTGTAGCATCAGTTCATAAAAATAGATTCAGAAAACTGAAGCTCTTCTCAGATATTTTTAGTCTTAAATGGTAACTACTAAGCATTGCTGTTGGGGGGAGTGCAGAAGCGATTCAAGATACCCTGATAAGCTTCACCCAGTGCTAAAAAAGCGATTAGAAGAAGGTAAACAAGTATATTTACCGTTAGTTTTGAGAGATGCCTTTGACTGGTAAATGCGTGTGGCCGAGGTAAAGCTTTTACCGTAAATCATGTCACAAAACACACTTATATAATTTTCTGCTGCTTGCATTGGCCAGGAGAAGCAGGACCAACAGAAGAGTTTGATGTGCATTTTAAGGCAACGTTTACTCCAAAAGAGCTTTTGAAAGCTATGGTGTGAAACTGAAGCGAGAACTGCCATGAGAACGACAATCCCCAGCTCTCACAACACAAAGGCGATTGTGCTCAAACACTGAACCAAACTCGTCAAACCTTGAAAATATAATCAATGATGATGATTTGGAAGAGCCAAAAACCCATGAGTCCTCTGACAACACAGACAAATGTATCTAAACACGAACTGTCTTATAAGTTGGAAGCCATGATGTTAAGAAATAATCTTACTCTCTTGACTAAAAACACAACTGCAACCAAAATCCAAAGTAACTTGTCTTATGAAGGGAGAAAGGAAAATTCTAATCGCATGAAACACTTTGTTAGACTGACATCTGCAGTTTGAAGTTCTTTTTGATTTCTTAAATGAAATTTAAGAAATACTCTGGAGAGCTGGTAAATTTTGAACCAGGCACCGCATCGTTTTCGGTTAAAATAACTACTTTTTTTGTCCAAAATTAAATATTCAATTGACCCACCATTGACCCAGTACTAATTATACATTTCTGGTTCAAACATCCAACCGTGACATTTAGTGACGTCATGTCTGCGCATCACTATTGGTTTTTGTCTAATGCTAAGCAGATAAGAAGTATATTGCCAAGTAAACTATATCATTCTTAATAGTATTTAAGTTAGATTCTTCAGATAAAACAAATATTGAGTAGTTTATCCAATCATATTGTAAGATTCATGACTGCATACAAGTTGGACTCTTCAGATAAAACAGGTATTGAGTAGCTTAGCCAATCAGATTGTAAGATTCATGACTGCATACAAGTTGGATTCTCCAGATAAAACAGGTATTGAATTGCTTAGCCAATCAGATTGTAAGATTCATAAATGCAGATGGATTCTTCAGATAAAATAGATATTCAGTAGCTTAGCCAATCAGATTGTAAGATTCATGATCACATACAAGTTATATTTTTCAGACAAAATAGATGTTGAGTAACTTTGCCAATCAGATTGAAGGATTTGTGATGTTAGTTAGTACTAATACTGATATATACATATACTAAACAGATATTGAGTATGATATTAAGTCAAAGCATAAAGTTCATGACAGTATAACATTAGTTGGTTTATGATAATATCTGATGATAATAAATCCTTTACAAGCCTAGTGGCCCACGGAGCCACTGCTTAGCTCTGGTTTCTGTAGGGTTAAGCAGATGAGAGTCATTGACTCCCCCTGGACGGGACACTAATCCATCATATGTTAACTCCCAGTAGATGCTGGTACTCATTTACCTACCCGGGAAGGATGGAAAGCTGAGTTACCTTTGGCAGAAAAGAAGGTTGCTCAAATATTAGAATCTCAGTAGAAACAGGGATCAAATTGGGTTCCTATGGTCAGAAGGCATAGATCTTACCAACTGCAGCAATGCTCAAAACATAGTGAGTTTGCTAGACAATCTTACTGTAGCATTTTTGATATTGTACTATTTCGTTTCTTTTCATATTGTCGGCTACTGAATGGTATACTATAAAACCTCGAAAAACAAGACCATGGCTTCTTTCCTTTGGGTTTAATTTTGATATGGGCTTTCTATTGAGACTAATATTGTAAAATATACACTGGGCTTCTGAAATTATTTTTGCAAACACAAAACAGCGCCTTTCTCTTCTTCAAGATTAAGTCCACTGCACTTATTTTCAAGATTTTATGGTAGTGGCTGGTTTTTCTTTTTCCTCACAATGCTGATGAGGCATGAAAAGGTGGAAACAGATTTTCATGACTGAAAACAGTTAGACTCATATTTATTTAAGTTAGATTTATGAGGGAATGTCCACTTTCTTGAGGATTAAGTGGTCATATTATCAGCTTCAAATTAGCTACTAGCATATATGTGCTATCTATGTATACTTGATATCTATCATACCAGCCACATTCCACAAGCATTACACTTTCGGTTTTTCTAAATCATTGATAGTGAGTAGGTTAGCCAAAAAAATTGTGAGATTTGTAGCGATATACAAGTTGGTGTCTTTTAACTACTTTAAACAGAAAGTATGTTATATCAAGCAAGATGGAGAGTGGGAGTTGGAGAGATTGCTGTTAGAGTGAGGTAAATCCAGCCACCCCCATTTACAGGGATAAACCTGGATCAAAACTGGATTGATTGATTGATTAATGTTAGCCAATTAGAATGCAGCATTCATAATGTTCAGTATAAATAGTTGGTATTATAATTTTTTTAACATTATTGCTATTTCTAATACCATAGTCTAGCAAGTTAAGAGACATTTGTAAAACCCAATTTTTAAGCTGAAAATTAAAGGTATAATCTGAGTTTATTTACTTATATATAAAAATGAAAACAATTTTTATGTAAATAGATTTCTCTTGATGTTAATGACATTGGGATAATAAATGTGTTGGGATGTGTTTGGTGCTGTTGGGTTAGGGTTAGGAATAGATAAATAGAAAATGAGGTGAGATTTTTATGCATAATTAATCACACCCCAGTACAAAAAAATGCACTCTGCAAAGCCCAGTAGTTCAATGGCTGGTTAAATTTAATCCTGGTTAAACAAAATTCAAACAGTAATTTTTTCTCTAGGAAAAACTTTATGGTTTTTATAGAATACAGTTTGGCAGTTGGCTTTTAAAAACAAGTGGGCCCCCATTTTTTAGGCAAGTGGTAATTGACTAAAAGCATGAAGTCATATGTTTTACTTCCAAATAATATTTTACTAACAGAATTTATAGGATAATCTCTGTATTGGCGCATACTTATTTATGCATGCAGTTTCGTATAGAAGTTAGGGTCTGGGTAAGGGTTAGTTCGCATGATTAAACAATAGTATGAGCCAATACAGAAATTTTACCAAATTCATTTCTGAGCAAATTAAATATACCTCCTCGTTTGTTTCCTTTTTGGCTGTTTCTCGGATCTTTTTATTCTCCTTTTCCATTTGCCGTAAAACACGACGATTAGGTGCTTCTCTAATGTCCCATTTATCCTTCCATACATATGTCTTAAATGTACAAAAACTTTGCCAGTAAGCATAGAAAGGACCTACAATTTCTTCATAAGGACTGTCTGACTTGCCAAACTCTGGAATTTCTTCCAATAGATCTCGATCTTCAACAAATTCAGCATTTTCTTCTGCAATTGTTTTGAATACTTTTGAATACACGCCATAAAATCCTTCTTCGTCGTCACCAAACCCAGAGTAAGCTGAGGGGGAAAAATATTTCATCAGATTGAGGCTGTTATCCACATAGTCGTCACCACCTCGAAGGATCTGCTCGCGGTGTTTATCGTACCAAGCCCGTTCTTGTTTGTCAATCAATACTTCGTATGCTTGTTGGATTTCAGTGAAAACCCTTGTACATTCCTCTGAACGATCTAGGTTTTTGTCCGGGTGCCATTTTAAGGCAAGTTTGCGATAAGCTTTCTTCAAATCGTCGTCAGTCGCGTCTCTCTCAACACCGAGAACTTCATAATGGCAACGTCTCATTCTTCGTTATCTTCAAACTTTATTTATACTAACTAACCATATAGAGATTTTTTTTTAGATTTACTCTGTATTTCTACAATTTAAAATAACCTCGTGGAGAATCAAATAGTTACTACGCGCATGCTTAAAACTGTTACACTACCAGTCCGCTGGCAAAAATGACTCGTGTCATTAATTCATGTCACCATGGTGATTAAGTAAAGTCTGATCAATTGTGCAACCAGAGAGCAGTGGCAAAGGAAGCGAGATATTTGATTGTCAAATTAAGTTTTTTTTTTAATCTTTTCCCTTAAACACTATGCATCGAGCATATCAGCCCATAACCCCTGCTAATAACAAACTTCTCAAAAAAAGATGGGACATGACTAGATATGACACACATAGAAGAAAGGTATTTGTGACATGAAAATTCCTTTCCTTGTGTCTGAGCGGAAAAGATTATGAATTTATTCTACCAATTTTTTTCCATTGCAGGTCCAGTCAGCAAAAGCTGTAATTGATAACAAGCCGCCACAAACCTACATGCATTTACATTTGAAACTGAAGAAATTACAGGTAAATCTAAAATATATATTTTCGCGGAACAAAGGGGGTTCTTAATCTCTTTGTTTTGCATTTCATTTACAGTAAGGGTCGAGTGTTGCTATGTTTAAACAGTTAAAGTGCTCTCCCCCGCTTGATTAATTCTTTTTCTTTGCATATGGAATCAAATGACTGCGATCGATGCAAACAATAACAATATTAAGAAACTTGTTTAAAAAAGGATATGTATTTATTAGACCAGAAGATGGTCAATTTGTATTACGTTAGAAAATCGCTTCAGGCTAGGTTTGTGTACTGTCGAGCCAGTGCCAAATAAATACAGTGCTTTTTATTGAAAAACGGCGAATTGCAGTAACTATACTTTTAATGAAACATGAATATCTTTTTGTTTCTTTACGATGCGACGAGCAATATATCTGCAGGCTAGAGTTATTTGTCGGATAATAGTTTCGATTACGTTACTCGTTAGCCAGGCCCAGAAGGTTTACAAAAATATATTCGCTTCCTTAATAATTTGTTTAGATAGAAAGTAATAAATATATTTTTCTCACGTAATTGTTGTAAAAGAAAAAAGCCGGAAAAGAATAGGTCGTTTTTGCTTTTAAAACCAGTTGCAAAACCACGCACCATTCAAATTAAAACAACATGTGTGGTTGAGCAAATCCTTTGGGAGCTATATCTGTGTTATTTCTTAATTAAATAGCAAAAAAATAATTTCTCACGCTCATTAGGACATGAATGCTGCATTCTCAACTTGCAAAAGGTTTTGGCCTTTTTTAAGGTTGCTGGTTGCGAAAAGGAAACAAAGTAAGTTAAAAAACTCAAAGGAAATCAATTAATCATTTAATGTAAGTTAAGACGCTTGCATAGATCCGCATAATATCTATGGAAGTCATTTCGGATATTGGCCTTGTGGGAACTATTGTTGCATGTGTAAAAGGTTTAAATTTTCCTGGATGTTTACAATACAGCGATGTTAACTATTATCAAATATTTCCAATTTTTGAAGTTGCGCTTAAATAAATGATCGACTGAATTTACAGTTGTATGCAATTTTGAAAATTGTGTGTTTATTAAAAATATGAAAATTAAAAAACTTTCATCGTCTCATTTCCCAAATCTTATAATGATATGCAGAGAGGATATTACACGGTGCCGCAAACATACGAAGTTTATCTTCGAGTGGAAAAAACATTTTGCTCTCTTGTGAAATCTATTTTCCACTCGAAGATAAACTTTATATGTTCAAACCAATATTTTTTATGTTATTTTCTTCTTATTACATAAATATGAATGTTTCGAAAATTTTAAAAAAATTTACGAAAAACATAGGAAAAACAAAGGAATGACGTCAGCAACCTCTTCATTAGTGAAGATATGGAAAATATCTCATAATTTCTTATCCTGGATGTAATTTTGTATGGAAAATATAAGTTTTCTATTTTTCAGTAAAACATTCATATCTGTGTAATAAATACGGAAGTTTTCCTGTCAGGAAATTTGCCTTTAATAAACAAAGTTTAGTATGTCTGCAGGTTTCAAAAAATATTTTTTGAAACTTTTACTTTTGTGTTGATCTAATATCGTCATTTTTTTTTACAAAATGTGTTGATCATGGATTCATTCCTTATACCTTTAAAGAATGTCGAAAATAAAGTGCCAAAAAGTGCAGCTTGCCATAAATGAAAAAAATGTTCCTTATATCTTCACTATTGGAAGTAATTTTCCTAATTTCATGTAATCTCTTATAATTTTTGTTCTACCTGATTATATAATAGGTTTATTGCTACATGTCCAACATAGAAACTTTAGTTTAATTAAGTTCAAAAGAAGAAGAAGTACCTGTTCTTTATAAAAGAAGATTTATATCAATCTTGATGTGAGGTAATGCATTGTTATCATGGTAACAAAAGTCAAGTAAGGGAAGATGTAATGTTATTGTATGTGGAAATTGTTCCAGCTGCCAACACACCAGTTAATCTAGTCACACAGGAACAAAATATAATGAGTCAAGGGCTCTTTAATTAATAAAAGGAAAAACTTACAAAAAAAGAGCAAAACTTTTAAAAATAAATAAAAAACAAGAAAGCACCTCATTCTGAATGAGGAGTCCTGGTACTAGTCAGATCATTAATTGAGAGAATCACTGACTTATTAAACTGTAACAAAAGATCACTGGCATATATAAGGACTTTAATGCCTTCACGATCAGTTTTTATTAGGAACTTTTCTGGCCTACATATTTGGCACATGACTGCTAATAAGCACTCAGTCTTCTGCTATTGTATGCATATCCCCGGGTGACAAATAAGACTGATGGCCATTAAAAAGTACAAGCTAAGGAATCTTCAACTTCAAAGTGGTATTTCTTTGCTAAAATTGCAAAGAGTCAGCCTTTTTCAATCTTGAACTAGAACTTTAGGGGACTTTGAACTTTCCCCAAGAATCAATTTATTGCAAGCAGATTAAAAAAGTTCTTTAATATAAAAATTATATATAATTTCTATGTTTATTACTTTTTTGCTACATTAATTCTTTTTGAGTGGACCTTTTTAGACTAATTTGGCTATGTAGTTTAAGTTATGTACACAACTCCTCATTCTCTTTAAAATGTCCCTAAAAATATGAGTTTAATAGACATCTTCAACTTCAAAGCTTCATTGAATTTGTTCGAAATTGAAAATAATATTTTGCAATTATTTTAAATTTTAATTTGCACATGATGTACCCATGTTTTTTAATGTTCAATAAAAAAGTATTGAATTTTCTTAAATTTGCATATGTGATAAACCTTGATCAACACACAGTTAAAACTTTTTTGTATTTCAGGTTGAAGAGGAAACAATGGCAACAATAGAGCGGGACAATCGCATTCTACTTGAAAAGATGTCCTACATCATGAGAACGAGGGGAAGGGTGGACAATAGAAATGACCATGAGTTTAAGAGTCTGAACAAAACAAAGAGACAAAGAGAATTACTGCGAGTTACGCATGAAAACCAGGTGAGCATGAAGGGTAAGATTTGAAAGAGTACACTGCCCTGCCAAGTTTCTTAAAAAATTTTAAATGAATCTAAACTATTGCGAGGAAACATTTTATTTGAGATAATACTGCAGTAAAATTTTAAAGCTTGGCATTTTTTTTGTGCTAAACTTTGCAAAGAATATTTGCTTAGAACTAGAGGGGTAACTTTCCAGAATGTTAGCTTCATATCTGGTATATGTTTATAGTAACCAAGCCAAGTCTTTTACCCCAGCTGTAAAAGTAACAAAGGCTGGCTTGATTATAATATGTTTAAACTAAGGTAAACCTCGCATTTGCTCTAAAACGCCATTCCTTGAACATTGCCCATGAATAAGTAGACTGACTTTGAACAGTAGTGAACTGTCTTTCATGAGACACTGTAGGGACACCAAATATAGATTTATTCCTTAGCTTATTGCAATGAATTTCTCAACCTTTTGTTGACTTCATTATGTATTTGACTTGCTTGCTTATTTCAGGCAATATTGAAAAGAATAACTTCAAAGGAACCACACTACAATCATCTGCAATGGGTGAGATATGCTTGAGAATAATTTTTTTTATTTTTGTTAAAATTGTGTCTAAAAATATTGTGCACCAAAAAATTTGTTACATAACTGGATGTTTGAAAGCTTCTCCTCATCTTTACTCTGTGCCAATCTTTCATGTAAATCCAGGATGTCCAGACCACTCTTATAGACTTCCACGGTTTCTTGTCCGCTATTTTGTTTTACCCCTGTGCATAGGTAGATCCGTCATATATGGTAAATTATGATTGCGCATACTATAGCTACGTGTGCATAAACCTCTGACCTGCAGGTTTACAGGCGCACATAAGAACAACAGTAGTTGTATACATTAAATTTTTTCTAAAAATATTAAAATCATTTAAAATCAATATTAGTCATATAAAAGTATGGTAACGACTAGCGACGCTTTCCAATTTT
>JAOBBB020390502.1:0-17780 GCA_025331005.2 Zoanthus gigantus
CTTTGGCTGGCTTTTTATTATTGCCCTTTACACCGTACTGACGAGTCCCAATAAGGACGAAACAGCTGTCTACGGTTGTAGTTGCTGGCTTAGTCCGAGCTATTGCTCATTTGTTTCACTGACAAATTAATTTCAACGTAGTTTTCCAGCCTTGCATTTTATTTTACTCATATTTCTTTTTACTTTGTTTGACCTTGATCTTTGACCTTTTACCTTCAAAAACCTCGAAAAACATCAAAGGAAATACCTTTAAAATCTTTGAAGCCAGCTGTACGTGTAAACGTCACGCATTCTTACAGAAGTTATTTGTCAATGCCACACATAATTTCTGTACTTTGATACGGTAAGGTTACCCTTTACAAAAACATACACAGAAGAACAAAGACAAAATTCCCAAAATACAAGCCTATAAAATATTTTGTTTGTTCATGCTCTCATTGTGTAACATGATTTTCTTTTCCTGAAAAGTTTGCATTATCTTCGCCACGCAATAGCCGGCGCAAAGCCGGCAGAAAACCGCCAGCTACCAGCTTCTAATGACAACCCTGTGGAACGATTTTATGATGATATTAAATCACAAAGATCATTTATAAATTAGTGTTGATTTCTTCTACTTTGACATTCAAAATGCATCTTTTTTCAAAAAACAAGCCCATGATTACTCAAAAGAGGGATTGTTTACGGTTTTTAGGTAAAGTATTTTCTATGCAGAAAGTTTAAAAGATCTTACCAATCAAATTAAAAACTTTTATAGTCGGCATATGATCGTTGGAACTGAAAGAAAAAAACTTATTGATGCTAAATGTTGATTTTAGCTGGCTTTTCTTTGCATGTCATCTTTTCGTCCTCCGTCACTCAATCGTTCGACCGACTGATCATTTAACTTTCATTTCCAGGTTCATTCTCTTTTGCGCTCGACCGAGAGAAGTCTAGGTTCTACTATACTTGAACTGTTTGTTTGAACTGCAAAGTGTGTGTTTGTGTGTAACACTGACGTAACACCACAGTGTCGTTTTTAATCCAATGTTTTTCTTCCTCGACTTTTTTCACTCAATTTATATTCCATCACATGCTTAAGCAGTCAATGCACCCCCCAAAAAATGTCAAACTTGCCAACTTAGGATTTCTTAAAATAGTGAGATTCAAAGTTCTAGAGTGGAAAAAACAACGTGAGAATCGTAGAAAACGTGAGATTCGGCCGTATTTGAGGATCATCCCCGGTGTAAGAACCTGTGAACTTCACGAGTGACGTAAAACAAAGAAAACAATGAAGTCAAAACAATAGATAGAACGAACGTAATAGTGACAAAATAAAGAAAAAAGTTCACAGGTTCTTACACCGAGGATGCGCCGAAATTGATCATTCGCCAGCGCGTGGGTGTATTTGTAAACAAACCATTCATATCCAATCACTAACAGTTAGTTAACTGACAAAAGACAGTTTACTTTTGGATTTACATTTACCATATTACCTAAAATTCGCGCGTCATGAAATTAACGCGAATATTTCTAAGCGCGTTAAATTTGACAACCATAATTTTGTGGCGCAATTATTTTAGCTGCCTTAATTTACGTTTAAAAAATTAAATATATATCTCCGGTTGTCTCACGATTTCTGTCGTTGAAAGACCGCGACGTTTCCACTGCAACCTGCACGTCTTTATCGAGCGAGACAACCGGAGAAATGTAATTTGTTTATATTGATTCCCACGATGGATAATTGATGGATAACTTTCGCTTTTCTTTATGGTTCCCCAGAACATGACACATACGCTTTCACCTTTCGATAAATGGCTCGGTTAAGACAATGGAAAAGCGAGTTTTTAGCGACTATTTTAACTCTTGCATAACCACTGATATGATGCGTGACCCAGAGACACGGAAAAGTATTGAAGGAGGTTAATGTTATTCTGCACACAGACAAGGGGGGAAGCATAATCCTGTCTCGATGGGGGACATAATTCCATTTGTGACAACCAAAAAAATTTAAGGCTGAAAAGTTTATTTTCTTTGAAGTGAAAGAAGCAGACATCTCGAACGTTTGATCTGGTAAGCTGCTGCAAAGAGGACACTCTTTCTGACATAATTATAGCTTAACATTTTCAAGATAGAAAACTTGAGGATACACAGATATTCTCCCCAGCATTAACTAAGAACCTAAAAATGCGAGGGAACACACCATGAATAGTTGGCTCTTTACGAATTTCAACCTCGGGTTGCCGAAGTTACATGTTGAACCTACATGCCGAGAATTGGGTCATAAAACAAAAACTACTACTGACTTTGATGTATATCCGCTAGCGGGAAGAAAGGGAAATAAATAATGACTCGTACCAAATGTATATACCAAAATACATTTAATCATTAAAAAGAAGTCTCTCCTAAGAACTTAAACAAGAACACTGAAAAGACCTCGCGATCGAAGAAACCAGTTGAACAAGAAATTATATACCATTTTAGGTGTATAGTGTACCTTATTTTTTCAACTGTTAGTTTCTGCTCAATGTCTAAGAAAAAGTGCAGAGAATCTGCAACCGATATTGTACAAAACTGACTAAGAGTATATATTATATATATGAGTGAATGGGTGAATTCGTTTAAAAATTAATTAATACAAACAGCTCTGGGTGGAGGACATTTGGCAAACCGTTTGCATCAAAGAAACCTGAAATTTTTCAAGGTCAAACTAAGTGTACAAATATAATTACATAACATTAAAAATTGTGACTGTATAATTCCATCTAAAATCTTGTTTTTGCCACAAATTCGGTGGACACCCTTGAAGCAGAGTTTCATTCATTAATGCATCATCTTCTATGTCAAACTTATCATCAGACAAAACAAATTATCATAAAAAATTTGAAACATATTCTTTTTCACATTAAGCTATTTTAATTTGCTGAAAAAAATCTACTTTCGATCTCCGGTGATATTAAGGAATCAAACAAGGAGTAACAACTTGCGAAGACTTCATTCATCACATCTTTGTCAAGGAAACTTTTTGACAGACCAAGATTAGTTGCCAAAGCATCCCCTCTACGCTGGTTGTTTTGGTTTTGATCATTCCTGCTCCCCTGTATCTTTGTCCATCTGTTCGTTTTTGTTTTCCTATTCCAACTTCTTTAGTGCACCAATGGCGTCCTTAACGGCGTGAAAAATCATATTTTTTATCTGTGAAGTGAAATAGTCATATTTCAATACTGAATTTAAAGACATGTCATAATACTTCATTAAAAGCATGAGAAACAACATGTATAAAAATGTACCGGGTTTTAAGTTAGTAACAGGGACCTTTAGCAATGAGGACAGGAACGCGAACGAGGTTAGTTCAGAAAAATCACATTTCCGGCTCACTCTTAACTTCTTTTACTTTTTTATGCGGTTCATAAGGGTTTTGTTTTCTCTACCTTAAACTTTGTGAGCAGAAAGCGATTCAATGTTTCTCCACGAAGCTAAAGAAATACTAATAACGTACTTGCAGTCCTGACAACTCCAAAAAAGATCGTTTCACGTTCTAATTCTAGTAACAACTCCGTGCATGTGCTCGATTTATTCCAACGTGCAGTTATTGTATTTGCTATTGTTCTTTGCCATCGGCGTCTTCGTTCTCGTTCCTAAGGTCCCTAATGTCTCTTACTGTTAAGCGGAGACCTAGGGATAAATATCCAATTTCGCTGAGTCGATGGTAGAGGGCACGTGCGGCCTTCCTTTTGTTACGCTGGCCGTGGACAGGCAAGTTAGGGTCTAGTTTAATCTTTACATGCCGTTGTCAAATGTTAAACTGGCGAGAAAAGCGAAGAATGGCTGTTTACGAGTGAATGATGATCAGAAAGTACTAATCAATGAAATAATCTTGGAGGTGGATGAGTTCTGTTATCTGGGTAGCATAATGATGTAATTTGGAGGACTATGGAAAATAGACTGTAGAAAGCAAGGAATGTCTTAGCAAGTTTGGAAGCTTTGTAGAGTTGTAGGGAGTAAGTAACACTGTACAGTTGTATTGTTGAGTCGATGCTGCTATATGGATGCGAGTGCTGGACGCAAACTAAGGCCCTTGAGATTCGTGTGTTGGTTTTCCTGAGAAGATGATAAATGAGAATCCAAGGGATTTAAATGTTATATTGAATGATGTTTTGTTCCATCCTACAGATCAAATTGATATAGTAGAGAAAATTATCGACTGGAAGCGCCGGATGGGACATGTTGCATGAAAGAAACTTCAGCATCTCACTTGCCAAATGTTTGGATGGGGAATAGGGGGAACAAAGAGAGCTGCTATTCCACAAGAGAATTGGATAAGAATCACGAGAAATGAGTTCAACAGGTCTGGACTTCCTCTTAATGGTGGTTCGCTGGAGAAGACTGGTAGATGTCATGCGTCTCATTGCGCTCAGTAAGTTAGTAAAAAAGAAAGTAAGTTAGTTAGTAGGTAAGTAAGTTAGTAAGTACGTTAGTTAGTAAAGCATTTTAAGCAAAAGCAATTCCGTTGGTCTTGTGGGCAGTATGGCATTTTTCTGTAGTATTCCGGTAATGACAGAAAAAGTGCGCAGACTTGTGTCGGTAAAACGATAACAAAAGATGCTCACCTGCAGCTTGTCCTCATGATTGGTGTGTTTGTCAGACAGATGTCGAAACTCCTGGGTGATTTCAAAGCACTTATGAATGTGCTGTTGACAAAGAGAGAATGATAGGTTGGTGAATGAAACCTACTACAGCAGTGGTAAAAAAGCGTTCTTTCTGATATATTCACAAATAACAGAAGATGAGGTAAGAGGTTGCAGGAAGATGGAAATACAAACAACACATTCGAGACGTTTTAAGACAAACCATACATAAGTTCAAAAGTTTTAAGGGTGATACCCTAATAAAGTGACGTTTCGTGAGATATAATTACATATTTTGAAGGTTTTCGATTAACTTATGGAATTAATGATGGAACGAACTCTTAAAACAGCAGTTAAGAAAACTTAAAAAAGGAAAAAGTAAAAGAAAAAAAACATTATTTGTATGCAGGGAACTTTTAATTACTGTACTCTTACCTCTGGCGAGACAAAATCCTCTGCTACCTTTATGCAATTGTACAAGTTACGAACCTGACATAAATGAATGACATAAATAATCAATCTAAAAACGTTAAAACTTTTTAAAATGACCATACTCAAAAGAGCACCCACTCCACCAAAATATGATGATGATGGTGATAATGATGATGATGACGATAGCGACTGTGTCAATCATAGTGCGTAATGATAAAAATGGAAAATGATAGTGATATATGATTATAATTAAAAAGTTGATGACTATAATGGCTGATGACAAAAAATGGAAAACAATAACAGAATTATTAGGGGTGATAATAATGATGATGACTACATTGTATAATGTACGATGACTATAGCAATAACAGCGATGTAGATGGTTATGAGAAAGGTTACGGATTCAAGTTGTTTGAATTCTCGTTTGTTCCCTTTTTAACTTCCGCTCTTTTTAATGGCCCACCGTTTAGAAGCCCCTACCTGATGAGGTGCTCCAGCTGGTATAAAAATAGCGTCCCCAAGGCATTGGCAGATTGCATAACCTTCAACATTGTATTCCTTTCTCAACCTTTCACGGAGATCGTGGTCGAGGTAGAAACACTATCATTGAAAGAAACAAATTAATATTCTTTGCCCCATATATGTCTGACCGTTGAATTCGAGCTTTAATACAAAATGGCCTTTGATAATTGTATGTTCATGGTCTCATTAACTGACGTGATAAGGGAAATGAAGGACAAAACAAGGGACTACAAGAGTGAAGTAAAAAGTAAAGAAAATAGGTAAAACGTAAGTACTTTCGGCCTAATTCAATAATTTAAATGGGGGTATTTTTTTAGTTCATAATGTTAAACATTTTAGATCCACTGGACAATTTTAAGCACGTGGCCTACCGAAGCAAGCTACCTGTCAAACACACGTCAAAACAACGTGTGAAAGAATGTGGCAACCGGTGGGTGAGGTGGCGTGTAAAAGTAAAACATTTCAAAACAGATGATCTGCAGGAGCAAGTCATTCATTAAAACACATGGCCTGCCGGGCCATGGGTTAACGATTGCGTTCAAATGATGTCGAACACAGATTGTTTTTGTTTTTCCTTTTCCTTTGCATATTTCTGTAAACAAATTTTTTTAAAAAAACGTTTTGAACTAATTATAAACAAAGTTGTGGTATGGATTATAATAATTTACTTTTTACATGAAGACGCAAATAACTATCTCGTACAAGCATTCTAATTCGATGGTTCTCCTAACCATGGTTTCGTCTCTTTTTCCCTTGTGAAATAAATAGAAAATATTACATTTGCACGCAACGCTAACTCGCGAGATATTTTGTTTAAATTGCAACTATTTTGCAGTACTTTCAGTTTTGAAAATCCATCACCTTGGTTCATTGCAACGTCCAGAAAGGAACTTATGAAGGAGATCGAACTCAACCTAAACAGCGCTTTAAAATCAACTTTGTTTTTAAGGCTCCTTTAACAATTTACGTAAACAGTTTCTTTCTATATCTATGTTAAAAATCTGGCAGTAAGAAATATACGAAAATTCGATTCTGCCTTCATTTTGTCAATGAGTCTCGTGGAAAATAAAAAATGGCACAACTAAAAATAAAAAATACAATAAAGACAACTTACGATGAATACCGTAAACTTCTAACAGGAACAGATATCTATGAATTCTCTCTGGCGCAAAATTAGCCATTCTTAACTGATATCATTCACAGAAATGCTTAAATAGATTGATATATAAATTGAAAAAGAAAAAAAGTAGTTCATATGTAATTATATATAACATTGTTTTAACACACTGCAAAAATTAAACTAATACGCGAAAGGAAAAACATAGAATCTTCACTTACTTGGTCGTGAATAGGATCGTGGTGTGCTGGGTACTTCATTTTCATCTCTTGAGCATACTAAATCAAAAAAGGAGAAAAAGTTTCTATTCTATTTCAAAAATATAGAAGTATTTTTCAAAAATTACGAGCTTTTGGCGAGAAAACTGTTGACCTCGTCAGGTAAATGAGTGAAATGACAAGCACTGTGCGCGATAAAAAGTGAAATTAACATAAAAATCTAAAAAACGTAAATGAATAAAATATAAAAGAAAAAAAGATGGATAAAAACGAAGATGTTAAAATCAGTGTTTGTTTAAGAGAATGTTGTATTGCCCCGGAAGATTAAAAGAATTATTATCTGCTTTATCAGTTCTAGCCTATGCCAAAATTTCCCTGTTACAATTATACTGGGTCTATCAATAACTCTGGCATTATTAAAATCAATTTTGTGGCCATAAGTCCAGGCGTGTTTCCCAACATTTGATCCTTTGTAGCTTTTGATATTTCAGTTGTGTTCTTTCTACGGGGTTTCAAAAGATGTTTTTGTTTCTTCGATATAACTACAAGAACAAGACGTGCAAGGAATTATATACACGACATTACGTTGTTGATCGGGCTGGGACGGAACCTGGGGACATTAAAAAGATACTGCAATGTTGTCAGTGGTATTTTGGAAACGTGAATGTGATACTGTCCAAGGTTTCTCGTAAGCGGTTCCGTAGTTCCTTTAATATATGGAAGGACAGCGAATTGTTATGATTTGAAGGGTCGGCCCATTTGAAAAACGGAGGCAAGTTCTTCAGGGAAAGGGCTTAAATATTTTCTTGGGAAACTACTGGAATGAAGAGGGAAGGAGATACGGTCTATTTTGCAGACTTTTGTGACTAAAAGTCCAAATATCTGTAAGTGTGGGTTGGTTTCCTGAATACATCAATATTTAAATTTCCATTATCGCATCGTGAAACAAGGGTTAACAAAGCCTTCCAAATATTAAGTTTGGTTCACAAATGTAAGGAATGATTTACGATCAACTTATTTCCAATATATTGGCGGGATTTGTTGACTGGAATAGCTGTGAATAATGAAACCATGCATATAAAATGAAACCATAAATTCGTCTTCTAGGATAATAATTTTAGACGGCTTGAAGGGAAAAAGATTGTGAATTGAGGACTGAAACTTTATTACGGTTTTGAATAGGTGTAAGAATGTCAGGAAGGAATTTTCACGTGTCGTAGAGTGCCAAACCAATGCAAGTTACGATTGATCTGAGCGGGTTTCCTTCTTTGTGGTGTTTGATGGAGCCACTGACAGCAGGCGGTATGCCATCAGTAGATCCAGGTTGTTTGTAGATAGAATCTTCAATTTTGTGTTTTTTTTTAAACTTCAGACGAGTTGCAGTGAGATCTCGCTCAAGTCAACCAAATGGCGACTTGGCAGTGGGTTTATAAGCATTCCGGTCAGAAAGGAAAGACTCCATTTTTTGGTCGTACTCTTCTCGATCTAGGACTACAAAGCAAGTTCCTTTATCAGCTTTCATGGTAACTCTGGAGTTGTGTCTTTCTTTAATCGATGCAGGGCTTTCTGCTCTTCTTTACTGATGTTTTTGTGATTTGGTAGAAAAACCTCCTTAAAGGGGAACTGAACCCTGAAATCAACTTCTTTTAAATAAAATCCTAAAAGGTGTGGAAACCGTATTTAAAAGTTTTTTACTCGTATCGCGCTGATTGTCCAAGAAATCCTAATTTGAATGTGCGTGTTTCGCGCTATCTGTGGTCCTTGAGCGTGGGCACTTCTCAACTTGTCAGCGATAAACAAAGGTAATGTGTGTCGTAGGTTATGGGGAAGCGAGCGAGCGATTGTACTGTTATAGTTGTCGCAAGCTTGTGTACGTAATCAAGAGTGAAATAGAATATTGAAATGGTGTGCGATGTCTCGCTTCAATGTTAAACCTTTAAAGATCTTGAAACATCTTTAAAGATCTTCTCCATGTCTGACGTCATAACCTCACTCTTACTCCGCTGATTCAAAGCGGCGCCTAACGTGTTTTAAACTCGAATTTCTCGGAAAATCTGCGCGAAACGAGGAAAAAACTTTTTAAATACGGTTTCCACACCCTTAAGTATTTTATTTAAAAAAGATTGTATAATTGTATATTGAAGGGTACATGACTTGATAACCGTCACTGGTTTTTTTAAGAAAAACCCCTGTACTCTTCCTAGTATTAAAACTATATTATAAATCTGAAATGTAAAAAATGTTTAATATTGAGTACAAATAAAGATAACCATACTTAAGAACTCTTACGACTGTCATGGTTTTAGACTTATCGGGAAGATCAGAAATAGTGGCCTCAATTTCCACAATGATATCCCTGTATGGAATTTTTGGTGTAGTTGGACCAAATTTTAAAGCTTCTAGTAGTGAGGGTTCAGCTGGTAGAAGCGGTTTCCTAGATGGAGAAGGGTACAACCAAGTACAGGTTCAGCACGTCCAAATTTCTTTCTGACATCCTTATACCAATTCGTATAAGTAATTGTATGGTTTTTTGACGTAATTAGGGATTTAACCAGAACTCGAAAATATTTCAAAGGCTAACATAACTAAACAAGCCTGAAATATATTATAAACAAATAGCAGCATGTTTTGTACATGATATCTACACCATACGATTAATTGCTTGTTAATCACACACATAGCAAAATTACCGAGAAAAACTCTACAGGAAAAACAAAAGAACTTTGAACTTTGCGCGTCACGCCACCACAACAAATGCAATCAGATTTAAGTGTTTGTATATGTAATTGTACGAAATTACAAATTTCTGCACGGAATTACACATTTTTGCACAAAATTACAAAGTAATTGCACTGTTCTTGGTCAATCAGAATCAAGTAATTTTTTCATGTATATGATTAAAAACCGTAATTGATTCTATTCTCTTACGTTTTTTAGATTTTTTATGTTAGCTTCACTCTTTATCGAGCACTGTGCTTGAAGTTTGAATCTATCCAAAAAAGGTTTGTTCTAGCTTTTTTGCTGTGCTTGTAAGGCCTCCAATATATTTGAACATTGGTTTTTGTGATCACCTAAAAGTTAAAGTGGCTAATGGAGCCAGTGCTCATATCCGGTTTCTACTCAGGAAAATGTGTTGACTAACTTCACAATATCTTCAACACAAGATCCTTTTACTCTTCTGAACAAGACGCTTGCTCTTTGCTGGTTAGCTCTCTACAGAGATTCTATTCTGTTTACTACCTACACACAAAAATTCGAAAACACCAACCTGGCGAAGACACGCTCGAATTTTGTCTGCATCTTCTGCAGGATAAATATGCCACATGGCACCCTGTATATATTAAAAAACGAATAGTTTGGTAATCTTCTTTTTTTTTGTGTCTTTAAGAACAGATACATGAAGTAAACTGCAGCTGTGCCTTGAAGCAATCAAAAAATCCACAAAAGATCTTGTAGCATATTATTGCGCATTCATTACCCCAACAGTTACAATCTGACCTAAAAAGAAATCAAAGAAGGGCAATTTCCTGCATTTTTCCAAGAGTACAGTACTTAGATGCCCTTGAACAAGCAAATGTGAGTCCATTTGGGACCTTAACCACATCTTCGCAAAAAATCTTTTGAGTGTGTAGTTAACAACCCAAAAATTAGTTGTATAACCTTTTGCCACCCTTACGCCAAAGTACCAGATAAAACCTACGGAATCAGCGATATTACGATCAACCAACATTTCACAAACAGGTTCGCAAATTCGTCTTTGAACAGGAGCGTATAAGAAATGATGATGACCCAAGTGGTTGAAAACGTTTGTTTTTTAAAAATATATTTTTTACCATTTGTATATATCACATTTTATAATCGGCACTTATGTCTCAACGTTTAAGAAATGTTTTTATAAAGTTTTTACCACTACTAAATGTAAATAAGATAGCTATATTAGGATACATTCAGTGGGTAAAATTTCCGTATTGGGGCGTATTTTTGTTTAATCATGCAAACTAACCCTCACCCAGACCCTAACTTCTATAGTAATATAGGCGATTAAACTGCATGCATAAATAAGTACGCCCCAGTACGGAAATTATCCCAAGTGCTGCTTTGGCTCTAACATCTACAAATGGTTTGCCCTTAGTATCATCTAAAAAAGGGCCTTTAACCGCATGACCAGTCTCTCGACCCTCTATAGGAGGACATAATGTACGTATGAAGTGGCACTTTAAATCGTAAAATATAGTATTTTAAACACACGTTTCCAAACAAAAATATGGTGAAGTTATACACGATTAAAGATGGGATTTTGCAGCTCCAAAAGCGGTAGTCCTCACTCGCGTAACAACAGCTTGTGACGTAATCAGGGGGACATAAATCAAATTTTTAACACGGCAGAGAGTAAAAATAAGAGAAACAGAGGAGACGATTACGTCTTACGGGCAAAATTGTTAAAATACCAAAAGGAAAGGTTTCCAATAAGTCCGATTGTGAAGGGGGAAAAAAATCTAACAATAAAATCTCAGTCGAAATACTCACTTAGAGATCACGTTTCTTCAATCTCTTAAGCAATTAACCGCTCTTTTGCATAATTTAAAATTTGGGAGTGGCCATGTGCCCGGCAGCCGGCCACGATTTTTCAAACTGAAACTATATGCACACGGCAACCGGGCATGGTTTCAAAAAAACTATACGACCAGTCAAAAAAAAAACTAGTAAAACCTGAAAACGGTATGCAAGCCATTCCCCGGAATGAAACTGCATAATACGATCCGTGGAAAACAATTTCGTTAAATCAATTGGATCACGCACTATTTGACACACGCTTCTCATGTCCCCTATAACCATAGAGGATTTTCGAGTAACTCCATCTAAAGTCCTTCCTTGGACCAATCTTCCTGAAAGCTGCTACGAAATTCCCTGTAAATTACTAGGAATTCCTTTTCTTCCCTGACGCTGTTGAGAATTTCTCTCCGTTTCCTAGCGCTACTTTAAATTACTACGTGTCTTTCCTAAAGTTAAAGAGAATAGCCTTTGTGTCACTTACAATGCGATCAGTCTCTACTCGGACTCGCTGCTGCTGAACTTCATCACAAGCTGCATCAACTGCTGCAATGGCATCTAATAATATAGAGGAATAAGTTACTTATACATTGAATACATACTGACACACACAGCTTAGAAATTATTTTTCTTTCGAACATGTTTTAACTTAAGAATGGTAACAATGTCAAATTATGTTACACACTGTTACACACGATGAGGGGCAAATAGCATTTATGGATATTTCTTTTCAATTACCAAATCCAAGATAAAATTCGATCATTGTAACTTGCGATTTATGATTCACTGACCAGTTGGACTGGTAGAAAGTGGAAAAGTTGATTTTGACTTACATTCCCTTTCACGTTCAGCTACTCCAGGGTCTTTTGGTACTCCAACATACATCTGGTGATAGAAGACATATCGGGATTGTTAAGTACGAACAAAACCAAACAAAATAAAAATTTGGGGAGGGGGTAGACCCTTAATATAAAAATTCTAAACCTACGCACAGGAAATTTTGAAATAGCTGCTTTCAATTTCTTTGCTTTTAAGAAAATCTATAGATTGGTTTGGCCACATACGTATTAGTATTATTAATGTTATCAGTATTGTATACGGAACTACACGGTAGTAGTGTAGTACGGGACTACATGGCCCAAAGTGAAGTTAACAAATGCCCACTTCGTCATTACATTCAAAAGTAACAAACAGATTAACAAATATGGAGAATAGATGTCTAGGTTTTGTCCACTTACCATTACATTAACAGCATCAGACATATCTACGTGAAGATTGGTGGTACCTTCGTGTGGAAAGGCTGCAGATCCTATACAAAAAACAAAAAAAATAAGTAACTGATAGCACGGAGTAGGCCCTCAATAACACACCAACCGAGCCAAAGTTCAAAATACGTTCAAAAAATCTGTCCTAGTTTGTAGGGCGTTTTATGCAGTCCAATTTTCAGTTTTGCCAGCTGTTTATCGGGGTCTAATATTGTCTTTTTACAAGTGGAAGGGGTGTAAAAAAGTGCTATCGCCAGCAATTATTTTGAACCAATTTACACGGGTAAAGGCGAATCCGAGTTAATTTTTACTCAGGTCGAGCACAGTTTTGCTTTCACTCAGTACACAAGTGAAGCGTTGTAAAAGAAAACTAGACTCACCATATGCGTTGTACATTTTGGGTCCAAGATCTGGTTTAACAAAGAAGTCAGGTAACCTACGAAAGAGAAAAAGTAATTGAAAGTCAGAAAAGGTTGAATTTCGTGAATTCGTAAGGGAAAAAGAAATCATAACATTCATTAGTTGTTAATTCTGAAAACAAAGAAAAGACTTATGCTTATATAAATGTCTGATCGTTTTTCCATACAACTTTAGGCACTTTGGAACTTTTAATAAGTTGTTCGTAAACTTCATAACTATATCCTCATACACATTTTGAACGTCTAAATTTGGATCAAGTGTACTGTTGAGGTAAATTACTCTAAGATTTGAGTCAAGCTTGGGGTAGAAAGAGGTAATAGGATCAGGTAATGTTTTACGTTTCTATGACTAAAGAGCCTAAATAAAGGGCACAAAACACAAACTTTACCTCGCAGCGAGATTTCTTTCTCCATTTCTAGTAGTGTATTCAGGAACAGGGATGTTTGCCATAAGGTCTTCAAACCTGCTCGGTAATTTTTCACAGAAGTCTGCACCAGGAGGCCAGTCCTGTAGAAATGATAATTTTTGAGCATTCAAAAACGGTCGTTAGTTACAGTTGCAAATCACTCTTCGCCACGTTAAATGTTTCGTGAGCTATTTTATTGCGTGACGTGTGCCACGAATTACTTGGTTTTATCGGGTTCATCTATGAGTGGCTCCACCTAAATTGTTCTTCGGATTGGTACTGGATTTAATGGAGTCGAAACCAATTGTAAAATTGAACGCCCTTTTCTTTGTATCCTGCTGATTTTGCTATTTATTTTCAGCAGCATTTTAGTCTTGTCTGTTCAGATATCTATGCGCGTCGGTCTAGCGAATGTTTTTTTAAAGGAGTTATCAATCAACAATAAATAATTAGCTAACATTTAAATAAACAATCGCTAGTTTTTAGGTTTTATTTTATTAGTGGTAAACTAATTTGTATAACTCTTGAAATCTAGAGGAAAAATATAACTAAACTCCATGAAATCAATGCTACAATAACACAGCACGCTGAAATAATAGGCAGTACACATGATCAACCACTGCTTGGGCCAAGCCAAGGTGCAATACGGATTTAACATTTGGGGAAAAATTTTGTATTTTTTGTGCCTTCATAACGTTATTTCATATGTTTCATATTTTTCATCACGTGGAACAACAAACCTCTACCAAACCCAAACGAACTACACGCACATAGTTCAGGTAAAATTGAGAATTAATTGACGTGACAAACTGATTTTAGGAACTCCACAGCTCACAAAACCATAAAAACAAAACCCCGGATGGAGCAATAATTGCCATTTTCCGAGTTAAAGTTGGATGATAACTGTGAAACGAAATTCAAATTTCAATAAACACTAGAAAGCCATTTCCTTCAACTCTGTAACAAAAACAACCCTGCAAAATTATGAAGATTATCAATAATACAGTTACCCCTGTTTTTGACGAAAAATCCAAAACCTTAAGCCAGTAAATAAAACCACTTACCATTAATTTAACTCTTTTAGAAATAATATACTGCTGTACAACAGGTTCTTTTTAGTTCCTAACTTGTAGCGATAAATGCGCGTTTTTCCCCCAAAAAATATATTTTCAATCAGTCTTTCCCGACCTTTTTAACATCTCAGCCTAGCTCATAGACTTTGAGTAACAAGTCCATTGGTACTTGCATCATTTGTTTACAATGCCACTAATATTCTTGAAAAACAGCAAGTACTGCATGTTTAAGAGTTGTTTTAAAATATATATATATATAAACAAGGTGCATTTTGTTAATTTAAAAGCTAATATAACGGTTTATTACTTATAAGGATGAAAATAAGACATAATATTTCTCAATCTTAAAACTGGCTAAAAATACGAATAATCGCCTAACCTTTAATTTTAGAATCATGGGATTACCACTGCTGTCCTTTGGACGATCTGTTTAAACAAACACAAGATTTGGTATTCAATTAGAACCATTTTGAAATTCCCTTTAATTGGTTCCAAAGGCTCAGATCATATGAACTTCTTTCGTCGGTAAGATCTCCCTTTTGGTTAACCAGTTAAAAAGCAGAAAAATATATAAAATCAAAATACTAAATTTGAGCTGTTTTAACAGTTTGTCAATTTTTAACGCGGGTGCTTTAAAAATGACGCCGCATATTATACTTTCAGTCGAAGCATGGGTAGTTGTATCACAGAAAGGATATAACAGATACGTCAAAGACGAAGTTGTCTTGAGTTTCAAATCAATGTTTGCTGCACACCAGTTAATTGACAAGTGGTTTATTTATTTATTTGGAAACAGAAACATATGTTTATATAAATGTAAAATGGCCGTATAAAGTAGTGTCTGGAGTTAGCAAGTAGGCGTGATAACTAAATCCGATCACCTGGTTCTTGATGATTTTGAATTGTTTTTTACTTTATTACAAAGAATAAAACAGAAACTCAATGACAAAATATAATAGCAGCAGTCTAAAGTTAGAATATACTTTCAGGATGACATGCCTGTATTCACACAGTGGCGTGTTTATTGTTGTTTGCAGCTCGATTCAAGCAATTAATAAATATCGAACGTATCTCACTAATCTACGATTACTTAAAACTAGTTGTATTGGTTTTTGAGCCCTCATACGCCTACATTTTACCCAAGTTCCGTGTTGTAACTGAAATGAAAGTGCTATGGATATTGGTCTTGGACTCATTTCTTCGACAATTTTTAAACAGTAATCTTACACAAAGTCGCCTTTCAGGCCATGACTAAAAGCCTGTTTTCTCCTGTTAGAAAATGCAAGTATTGTGCAAAGTACAACATAAATTGCTTGAACTCCAGATACTGTCAAAGTGGCTAGGGCACCGTGCAACAAACATCGATCTCCATTACAAAACAGTTTCAAATTTTCTGTCGAACAGCTGCAGTTTTTCTCAAACGATGTCCGTAATTCTTTACTTTCGTAGTTCAGCTAACATGCATATTTTGATCTTTAAAGATCCTTCCTCTCTTCTGATAGGTGAGGTTGATGACTCTCTTGCTTTTGTAGTCACTGATACTATCAGAAGAGAGGATGATCTTTAAAGATCAAAATATTTAGGAAACCAACCCATACCAACAAACACTTGAGTTGGCAATCAAATCACCCCGTGCAACATAAACAGAGTAAAGTCAGCTTCTTGCACCACTGGGCAGAATCAGTCATTTTAGATTTGAAAGACAAAGAAGTCGAGATGAACCACGTCAATTCCACCCTTAAGACCTGTGGGTACCCGGAGTTGGCTCTCAAACCATGACACAAGACCTGTTCCTAAGGTAAGACCCAACAAGCCCAGTCTGATCTGCATCGTACTGCTAGGAAGTCCCTGTCGCCCTCCCCTGCATCAAGGGTTTATTAAAAGAGCCTAGGCACATCCTCAAGATATATTTTTAGCTGATTAACTTGCTGCGAAAACTTGTATGTGCTCTTAAAGACCCTACTAAGAAAGGAGAAATCAAGGGATGAATCTATCTTATCAAATGTCTATGAATAGCGTCAAAGTTCTCGGCAGGGATGAGGACTGGCACAGGAGTGGAGTTCGAGAGGCTATTTATATCCATGTGAACAAACCAGGCCTTAACCACGGCCAAGTAAATACCAACTACCCCTCTCCTGGGACCAACTTCTGTGGTGACGTGTGTCAAAGGCTGAAAACCCAAGGCAGCTTGACCACAATAATTGCGATCAAGATTCTAGTTAGAATTGAAAGCTTAAATTAAAAAGTAAACTTGTGTATTAAGAAACAAAAATTAAACTGCTAAAAGCACTTGTTTTTCCAAAAACTCGATTTACTTTTGCTATTGCTCGTGTTTACTATGAGGTTGTTTTTATGTAAATGTAGTGTTTAGGACGCAGGTAACCCAGTGTTTGCTTTTCCAAGCATTATGTCATAAGATTTAAGTGAACATTTACGTTCTATGTTTAATTAAAATCCATACTATTTACTACAATGCCGACATTAAATAATAAAAATAACCACAAGAAATTAGAAAATACTCCGGTTTTCTAGAGTAGCTGAGAAACTAATAACTCCAAGCTTAAAACAAACATGACGCATTTAAAACTCCGACTCGCTGAAAGCAAACCCGTTGACTATTTACAATACGTGGTAAGATTTGACTAAGGGATCAACAAAGATAAAATTTAAGTGTACCTTTCATACTTTCAAATCCTCTCCAAAATGCACCAACTTCATATTCTGGTATTGTTGTGCCGGTCTTGCAATTAACAACATCAGAAATCTCTGATCCTAATATCGCAATAACAAATAAGCCATTCACGTAAAATTACAAAAATTTACAATGTAAATGGAGGTTGTGAGGCAGCTGTGACAGCAAGAGCGAGAATGGGTGGGTGAAGTTCAAAGAATGTGGAGAGTTGCTAAACTTAAAAAGGTTCTTGCTTAAGGTGAAA
The DNA here is from genome assembly GCA_025331005.2 of Zoanthus gigantus. Classification (NCBI taxonomy): domain Eukaryota; kingdom Metazoa; phylum Cnidaria; class Anthozoa; order Zoantharia; family Zoanthidae; genus Zoanthus; species Zoanthus gigantus. The sequence continues at coordinate 17,545 of JAOBBB020390502.1, forward strand.
GGAATGATTTATCGGAGTTAACTGAGATCGGCATGTTATATGGGAGTGAGACATAGTGTTTGAGGGAAAATGAGATGGAAATTTTGAGAAGGACCGAGACAGCCATGGTGAGAGCAATGTGTGGTGTAACACTGACAGAGAAAAAGAAGATAGGGGACATAATGGAGATGTTGGGATTGAAGGAAACAGTGGTTCAGATGGCAAAAGCGAATGGAGTGAGATGGTATGGGCATGTG
>JAOBBB020390612.1:0-17767 GCA_025331005.2 Zoanthus gigantus
AAGAAAACAAGAGATATAACTGTAAGAATTGCGATTTGGTAAATGAAAAAACATGCGATGTAAAATTGTTATCTGCGGACTTTAGTCAAGAAGCCCACCGAAACGCAAAATTTTTAATAACACTGAATGAAATAATTTTATTTGCAATAGGTTAATCATCATAAATAAATGTTCTTCACCTTTTCTCAGCCTCAGCATGTTCTTGATTTTTTGGCGATTTTCAGCCTCATGATTTTATAAGAAAGGTTCTTTTAAAAAAAAAAGAGTGTAGTACAGCTAAATGGCTCATAGAGATTTACGTTGTTCACATTGATGTCGATGGTAATGAATTCACTTATATTGATTCATATTCCTTCACTGGAAGTCTATAGTTGATTTTATCCTAACAATAGTCCAACACCGACACTTCTTAATCCTCTGTTAAACGGTCCCGACATTTCACCAAACATCCATCCAAATGGACCAAATGTTGTCAAGTTTTGTGTATTGTCGGATAACTAAACTCCTACATTTTGCCACACGTTCGCACCGCATGAAGCCTGGTAAATCAATAACCAGTCTCGTTTCAAAGATTTTGAAAAAATTTATTTTTCAAAATACGCATGCCATGCACCCAGGGCGTTGTGTTAACCTATAAATCAGGCGAACACCATAGGAACCCAACACGGTAAAAAATACAATTTGGGTCCATGTCGGGACAATGCTTGCTCCATCCGACATTAATTTAACACCAAAAATCCGCTCCCGACATTGTCGGAGGCGGAAGCATGGCCATGTAAAACGCTGTCAGCACATGACCGGATGTAGGTTGGGTGAAATGTTGGACCTTATACCAGGGGTTTTATAATTAATTCTTGCAAGTAGCTATTGATTTTTCCGCCACTGCTCACTGAAAACAACTGTATTGAATCATTAATTGATCGTGTTCAGCTGCGAAGGCAAGCCAAAGTGTTTAGATCTGAAAAAATTGTCCTGCCTAGAAGCGCAACCCTTTCCACTTTGAAAACCGAGTGACCGGCCAACGAAATGACACTTCCAGGCAATTCAAGTTTTTGTTTGTAAGGTATACGATTCGCATCGTGTAGAAAAGTGTTGATAGTTAGCTACGTGCTGCGTTACTCGATTAGACGAGTTTTCGAGCACCCATTGCAGCAATAAATTGCTTCTTAGATAAGATTTTGTGATACAGTGCAAAGTTTCCAGTCAATTTTGTATAACGTTTACGTTTAATGCAAAGACACAGCGTATGTGAATAATTTAAAGTACGGCTAAAGGACAAAGAAAACTTGCACATTTCTTCCAATGCAGGCTTAATATGCAAAAAATTGAATAGTAACTTGTTATTATTATTTTTTAAAACAACTAGCCTTAATTTCAGCTTTATTTTTCTAGACCTGTCAATTTGACCATAAAATTATTTAAAGTTTGATCGGTTTAATATTAATAGTACAAAACCTACTTCCAGAGAAGATATTGCCCTATAACACTGCCTAGTAAATACTTTAATTTGAAAAATATGCTACTGACTTGCTTTCTCATTCAATTATTGCAAATAGCGCCGTTGTAATCAGGAATCACCAGTTTTTCAGAAATTAGCAAATGTTGAAACCCAGGAAACTCACGCTTCTTTAGAAAAATTACCTCGAGTAAATTGTTTTTTGTGCAAGCTCCAGCATATTTAAAATGTTTTAGCTTTCATTATGATATATATGATAATTTTACAACTTCTAAGCAAGAGCTTGACCGGACAATATTTAGTTAAAAAAGCCTTCAAAATCTTCTAGCTTTTACTTTAAAGTAAAACTAACAACGATAATATTTTCGTATTTTATAGCCACGAAGAATGATTGTTTACTAATTAATGTTAACTTTGGCATTCACTCCGACGAAGGACTACAGTCCGAACGTCAGTTCAAAATTCTTCTCACTACGGTGTAGAACTTATCTACTTGTAAAACTGAATTTTTGTTAGCGCGATTTTGTTGGAAAGTGAATTGATATTGTTGAAATATAAGTATTTATCGTCTCAATATCTTTCACTTTGCAAGCTAGACTGTTTTAATGTCTGTTCCTTGTATTACGAGTCGTGATAGAGAATTAAACTATAGTTCTATAGCTTCTAAATCAAGCCATTAAGACTGTGTTGTGATACTATAAACAGAAACTTTCTTTTATTCCCAATCTAATTTTTATCTTGGACATTGCACAATGCTTTTAACAACATTGCGTATCTTTATTATTTCTTAGTTTCCAACATATCTGTTGAATAAACTGGACTGTCGAAAGAATACAACTTGCAAATTCAGCTATTGCGAAATACGTTGCTCAGAACACACTTGTATGACGGCACCATTTCTTCGTTTCGTATATGGGAAACAAAGCCTTTTTTTGTCATGGAGGTGTGAAATTATTAAAAGAACTTAATACTGTTGTACAATGCGACTTTTAAGTGCGAATCAAGTTAGGCGTGAGAGATAACAGAACTCCTTTTTACGGGGATTAAATCAGAACATACCTGTTGAAAGCGTCAGTACAAGTATTGCTCCAAAACTCTAAAAAAAAAAAACGATTTAAATATAAATACTTTGCAAGAAAAAAAAATTATAAAACGTGCAAAAGCTGGTATGGCAAAAGGCTAACATACCTGCAACAAAAACAGCATAATTCCAAGATGAATCTTGTCCATTTTTCACTATTATCGATTGCGTGTTTTCCAAGATGATAACAATTTACACACTGCGTGTGTTCCTCGGCGCGGAAAAAGAACAAGTGAATATGTCAGACCACGGTCCTTGACAAAAGAAAAAACATCCAAAAACTTTTTAGCAAGGTGAGGAGCAGCTTTCTTTATGTGTAAGTTTGTTTTTTAGGAAACGTTTATCTATCAACTTTGAAGTCGGCAGCTTTAAACCAACCAACCAATCAGCTTGCAGGATAAATGTTTTAAGCAGGTGTATTTACCGGGCCGAAACCGCTGTTAAGTAATTCTTAAGCCTTGTCTCCCTAATCTCTTCAAGCAGCTCATGAACCTTTAAGCCCGATCCGACTGTAGCCTCAGTATCTTTGAGAAAATATATTTTTTCAAATAAGCTTCTTAATTGATATTTTAGCAATAAGACCCAATTTTGAATTCAATAGTTTGAGTGAATAAAAAGCTTTTTACACTTTGTAGCATCAGATTGGTTTACTCAAGCTCTGTTGGTGCCGCAGTGTGTAACTTCAAATCCCTTATAATTTATTTATTTCGACATATGATACTTTACGTGTATTTTAACCTGCCATAAAACTGTATTGTACAAAATATAGAAAATGACTCAACATTGTAAGCTAACAACACTGTCATTTCGTTTCACATTCCAGATTTTGGGAAATAGATACAATACAATTTTTGCCGATCTTTTAAATTCCAATTTTTAATTTTGTGTTTTAATGTAAATCGCCTACTATGTTTATAGCAGTATCTAGTTTCTAGTAGAAAATCAAAAGAATACTTAGATATATTGCTGGAAGCATGTTTTCGGTTTGTTTGATTTTTCCCTTGCAATTATTGTATTAGTGCGTTCGTGCACAAAAAAACACATTTATTTACATAACTAGTAATAAAGTTGACCATTCAAGGTTTTTTTTATGACCTTGCACCATGCCAACTATATTCTGTCTAGAGTTCGTATTTTTTTTTTTCAGCTTACTAGTTATGTGTCGCAACCTTCAAAACATCCTGCTATATAGCATTGAGTTGAGAAGAGATGTAGCTGTCAGAAGGAAGAGTGGCTTTAGCGATACTGGAGTACCCTTCATTATTATTGTTTTTGATGGTATTTTTAGAACTATTACAGTATTTTAAAAAAATTTAGACAAAACTTCGCAACAAAAAAAAATGATCAAAACTTAGCGACAAAAAAATTGGGCACTTTATATAATATATACGTTTTTATTTTAAAATGAAAATCAAACTTGGTAGCTATGTAGTTGATTGTGTAAATATTCTTTCAGAAACGTATTTGAATAAGTTTTGTTAACGTTTCCCATAGATTTTTAAAAGCTTCTGATAAAAAAAATTGTCTCGAAGTTGTTGTTGCTATGAACTCATAGATATGTGAACAGACATGATTAGAATGCTGCTGAAAAAAAGGTACAGTTCATCAGCAGAATACCTAAACTGCGTGCAATTCTATAACTGGCTCCATTAAACCCTGTATCAGTTGAAGAACAATTCAGGTGGGGCCACCAACTAAGTGAGCACAGTAACTGAACAACGTTAGTAAAGTAAGGAAAACCAACATATAAAACGACCGTAAAAACCAGTATTCGCGGAATTGGCCACACAACAAAAAGCAACAAGCTCGCGCATGAAAAACAAATAGAAAACCAAACAAAGCGCGCATGACAGTTAACAAAAAGACACACAAATATAACATTTAAAAGAAAAGGATACAATAAGTCAATAACTTTCTAAACAAGTCAGGGCATGTAACGCGTAGTTTTTAAATGCCAAAAGATATCTAAACGCATACAATAACGAAGCCACATACTTGATCGTGTTACAAGTTTGTCTTAGAACCTTAACAGGGCAAAAGCTTTGCCCTAACATTAACTAATATTGTTGTATGAGTTGTTGAAAATAAATTCTTTTGTACTTTCAATTTATTGTTTGCTGTTATGATGACAAAGAAGGAAATATTCAGCGCCAGGACCAAACTTTCTCTGTCATTGCGATGTCTCGGATAAACTTAAGCCGTATGGTTTTTGTGTACAGGGTTGCTTTGATGGACTTCCAAGGCGGATACTTTTGCTTAAAGTAGCTTTTGCAAACAGTGGGATATTGAGAGATTATTACCCTGTTAATAGGGCATGTTTAAATTGTGTTTTACGCTTGTGATTAGAAAGGAGCTTTATCTTTGGTTAAACTATGGAATACAAAACAAATCGAGGTTAAAAAAGGTGAAGTAGATTTCAATAGAAACAAACAAGACATAATGCTCTTTCTTCTACATGTTTACTCGACATTAAGGTACTTGGTCGGAACTGACCAGACAGTTGCGGAAATTTGCAAGGTTTTCAGTACACACGCAGTAATGCCGTGGTTTTGCCCTTGAGATCTAAGCTCTGGCAGAAACTACTGAACCTGGCTACAGAAAACCTATTGATACAAGTTAAGCTTTAACGCTTTTTTATCAGAATCACAACAAACATAGACCGATTAAAAGTATAAAACTTAACAATTATAATAATATTAATAATAATAATAAAGGTTTATTACAGTGCAATCCCACAACTAGAGGCTCTTCACCTGTAATAATTATATCTAACTAATTGTTACATTCATAAGATAAATAAGTTTCAAATTTAATAATAAGTACAAATACTATTCTAGATTATTTAAGTATAATAATAATATCTAACTAATTGTTACATTTTTGAAATAAATAAGTTAATAAAAGATAATAATAAACTAGCATGAGTTAGAAGCGCACGATTTAAGTATGGTCTTGCATGATTTACAAAATAGTTTAAAATCGGTACAGTTCGTAGTGTCCGAAGGACATAAATATAAATATTACTTAATGACAACTCCCCTAAAGGGGCTTTTCAGTGTCATGTTGGAAGACTATTAAAAAGAGTAGCGACAGTGTTGAAAAGTTCCTGGAGTAAATGGAGTAACTAATTTTAGCGCTATGTTAGATCGGAGGTTCCTGACAGGTTTACTGATTTCTAGTTGCAAGTAGGAGAGCCAGTTATCATTATAGAGGGACTTATGAACTGTTTTTAGTAGCGAGAAGTCCCTGTTTTCTTTTTATAGGCAACCAGCCTAAGTCCATAATAGTAGATATTTTGTTAACATATTTGTTTACATATTTGTTTTTATTTGTTTACAACAATATTCATGAGTACTCGGCTGTGCTTACTACAACAGGTATGGGACATACGTATGAACAAGCTTTTACAACACTATCAAGGTAAAGAATTAAATACAGATTTAATATTTAATTGATGAAGACCCTTATTAATTGCCTCTGGTTTTAAGTGCTCTACTGTACTGTATAAAGGGTTCAATCAGTCACACCTTATCTGCATTGTCTGAATATAATAACAATAATAATATTAATATTAACAAAGATAGCAAGGATGACAATAACGATACTACTAGTACTACTACTACTACTACTACTACTACTATACTACTACTACTACTACTACTACTACTACTACTATTACTACTACTACTATTACTACTACTACTACTATACTACTACTACTACTACTACTACTACTAGTACTACTACTACTACTAGCATCATTAGTATAAAGAGTAATAACAAGAGCACCAGCAGTTGTAGGAAGAATAGTAGCAGTAACAGCATCAGCATCAGCAATAGAAGGAAGAGTAAAAGTATGAGCAGCAGCTGCAGCAACAGAAGGAAGAGTAAAAGCATGAGTGGCAGCTGCAGCATTAGAAAGAAGAGTAAAAGCATGAGCGGCAGTAGTAGGATGAGTGGTAGCAACAGCAACAGCACCAGCAGTAGCAGGAAGATTACCAGCATCAGCTGCTGCAGTACGAGTAGTAGTAGTTACTACGGGAAGTAGTACAATGTATCATTAATGATAGCAGGAAGTAGTACAATGTATTATTAATGATAGCAGGAAGTAGTACAATGTATTATTAATGATAGCACATTACAGTAAAGCTGTTACGTGTAGCAGTATTAGTATTGTTTTAAAACGAGACCTGGAATGAGAATTGCAAAACTATTCAAAGACATCATATGTGCATGTTGTACCTGTCGGTGAAGCTGTGCTGCTTGGTCACTGGGGTGAATACTCCATATCTGGACGGTGTTGTCTGAGAACTCAATCTTGATTTTGTGTTTCTCATCCTGTGGAACCTACACGAGAAATATAACGTAAATTTATACACCTTTATTAAAACATCTGATAATATTATTGACAAAAAAAAAACAATGATACATATGTAATTTCAAATAAAAATAATTTTGTATCCTTTTTCATGAGATATAAAATCGTCTCCAAAGTTTTTCTTAGAAGCAACTTAATGTTCAACAATCTTAAAAACAATGAACATATAACCATTCTATCAGGAAAACTGTAGTTGAATAAGTAATATGTGCAAAAGTTAAAGCTTATACGAATCATATTGTAGGAAAAAATAGTACATTTTATTATCAAGGTTATAAGAGCAGAAATACGTTTCAGAGTAACATACACCAATTATCAGGTTCCGAATGTAAATTTATAATTAAGGTGCGGTAATATGAGCAACAAAATCCTCCCGCTTGTCTCACAACGTTGCTTCAAACCTGGCTGAAAATGAATGCATGTTTTTTCATCCATGTACAAACTTTTCTTACTGCATAAAAAGCTGTTGCAGGTTGAAAATTTTGTCGGAAAAAGTAGAAGGTCGTTCTAATTTTTGGAACAAAACTTGTAAATGCTGCACATATTACTACCACAGATCAACTTGTTTCACAGCAACCTGATGCTCAGTGAAGGTCTAACGAGGTTTGCAACATAATAAAACTGCATTTCAACATCAGAGGCCCGACCTAAGGTTTTAATGTAGCTAAACAAACACAATGAGAATTATCTACCGTAGTTAGTAACAGGCCTTATCCCAAGAAGGATGTTACTTACTTTTATGCCCAAACATATTTGACATTAATCATTTCGGTTAAATTTCCTTGGTACAGCTCCTAATCAAGCTACTTACGGAAAACTTGGCATTGTCCAGATACTTGAATCCTTGCTTCTTGGTACCTGAGGCAGCGTCCGCTCTGGAGACATCAAATTATTGCAATGATAAACTCTTAATAACAACTTAATAAGGCTAACAATCTTATCATTTAACAATTACTCATCTTCGGCAAATAATTCATTGTGAAATATTTACCTAGCCAAATGTTTTAGTATAATTTCAGAGCTAAATAACAGAAAATCGTTTTACATTAATTTTTCATTACCCAGGATTCAGAGAAATGCCCGAGGTATAAAATAGGCTTTTGTCACAAGTCACCGTTGCATTCTAGCACTAACTATTAAAATACATGCATAGTCAGCGAAGATTGCGTTCATGGTTGTGCAAACTGGTATAAGAACCGTCCGTCTATGCCTCGCGTTTGATCTGTAATGATAAAATTTCATCATCTTTGAGTGGGCAAGATATCGTCATAGAACAATCATGGGTATCTAAACGCAGTTAAGCATCTTGCTTCTTTGTTTCTTTGTCAGATACGTTTGCTAAACGTATACTGGAGGCCATTTTGCTTTTACATATATTCACCGTGACTATAACATTATACCAAGAGTCATTCGGGGTGTCAGGTTGGTGTAGTGGTCATCAGTTGCACCTTCCACATCTACGACCCGGGATCAATTCCCAGGTTCTGCATGTGGATTGAGATTTGTCGATCCCAATCTGACTCTGAGGGTTTTTCTCCGGTTACTCCGGTTTTCCTCCCTCTGCAAATTTGACTTTCACGCCAAGAACTGAGCCGTCGAGTGATTAAACATTAGCCCCCGGCTAGGAAGAATGGGTAACCACTTCCTTCGCAAATGACGTTAAATAAAGTATTTATTATTTTATTTATTCATCCAATCACATTATGAGTCACTTTTTTTTCTGCTCTGAAACTATACCAAATACAACACAAGGATTCAACTTTGTAACGTAGGGGATTAAAGGGGTTTTAGATCGTGGGAGCAAACATGCCAACGCTTATGTGCTGTAGATTGATTATGAGCAAATCAGTTTAAGGGTTGAGCTTCCCTATAAACTTTGTCAATAGGGTGTGCGCCATCATGGTGGTCAACACATACGACATCCATCACTGTGAACAACAAATGATTCCTGAGTTTGCACGAGATGAAATCTCAGCGTGATATCAATCTGGAAATATTTTCCTACCACTTCTTCTTCTTCTATTGAATCTACTTAAAGCCAAAATTTGTACTGTTGAAACAATAAGTACAAAAACTTAGCTAAATCCTTTACGAGCCAAGTGACTCATGGTGCTTATCTCCGGTTTCTGTAGCGTTAACTGGATGAGCCCACCTTTGACTACCCCTGGACGGGGAACAAATCCATAAGCTCAGCAGACGCTTATACTTAATTAATTGATAAAAAAGAAGTCCACAATAATGTTCAAATCTCAGCAGATTGAGGATCGAACCCTGAGGAGGGGGATAATAATAATAATAATAATAATAATAATAATAATAATAATAATAATAATAATAATAATAATAATGTTAACACACTCATATGCAGTATTAAAACTGAATTACAGAGTAATATTTTCAAGTACTTAAAATAATTTTAAAAATAATATATAAAATATAGGCTACTATCGATGGGGCACTGTAGTTGGAAGGAAGCCTTACCAACTGGAACCACGCCGCCTTGAAGGCTAAAATGCATTTAAATGGTTATGTCACGACGATTTTGTTGTTTGAGTCAAATTTTCGCTAAAAGTGTTACTTAGTGGTTTTCTTACGCAAAAATTGTTCCTGATCAACTGTGAGGTGAAATTCTAATGAAATGTTTTAAAAAAGAGCAACCGAAGTATTTTTAGTATTTTTTGTTGAGACATTATCAAAACTTGAAAAGTTTAGCCCAAATTTTTCCAGTTTTAATCCACTTCCATCCTTGCCATCCTACTAACAAATAACAGGAAACAATATAGATGTCATAATATAGTCTTAAATAACAAAACCTAGACAGTTATTTTTGAAATACAGTTGAGGGCAGGTCAAATTTGGGATTTTAAAAAGATGCCAAATAGCGAGACGTTTTTAAAGCAGTAGTTGCTTGTTCAAGTTTGGCCAATCTAAGTGGAATTCAAGAACAATGTAAGTTGCAAGATAAAATATGTTTCTATAATTAGTTCAAGTTCAAAAACTCCGAGATGGCCTTATGAGTTCCTGAAAGGACAAAACAATACTGCTTGCATGCAGCCATCATCATCAAGACACTAAAGACCACAGATTCGGCTACTATTTCCTTTTCTGGCACAGCTGTTGGTTAATATTGCGACACATGCTGCACCTATTAAACCTGCAATTTTTAAAAAAGCGGAGCTTACCTTTTATGATAGTATGACATAACTCCACGCTCGAGGACAACCCAAAACTTCTTCCAACCCCAAAATCGTGATCTCTGGTAAACATCACAGACATAATTTATTAACGTTCCGAGAAGGAAGTATACAGAACGGGTTTGGAAGAGACAAAACAAGATCATTAAGTTGATAATAAAACTATTTGAAACTTCTTTTTCAAATCCTGAATGAATGTTAGTTGAAGCTTGCAGACTTATATAAACCAGAATTACTTGAATCACAAAGTTGGAGTGGCAGGTTAGTGCGTAAGTTAAGTGAACTAGGCTTACTCCGATGCACGAAGATTGTCATGCTTTAAGTAGTAGAACAAACAAAAAGTAGGCAGCTAAAGACAGCACAAGATTCTTAATGTTATTATTTAGAATACGTAAGTAAAATTTGTTGAACTCAAATGTACACGAATAAATAAACGGCTACAGTTAAAGTTCTCGAAATTTCTGACAGCCGGCAAAAAGGAAATTGCCGCCGATTATGACGTCGAAAACGAAATATTTCACGGTATTTTTTTGCTGTTGAAGATTTTCGTGCTTATTGCCTACTCAATATATCAATTCTTCCAAGAATCTCACGTGCAATGTTATAAAACGCAAACACTTAAACAACCATTAACAAAGAGGACGTTTGGCTGGCTACTAGCTAGTAGCCTCATATGTCTCAGTAATGTTTTTCACAAAGAAATTGAACGCAAGAAAATCTTTGATTAAAGCTTTCGTTTTGCAAAAGAAACTGTTTGCACGTTTGTTTCAGGCACCTTAACAAAATATACATTCTTGTTAACAACTAATAAAAGTAACCTATTGTTTGACAAACCTTCAACAAGTAACCCTCGTGTTTCTGCACCGTTTTGTGAATAGCCTATTGTAATAATGAACGAAAGGAAAGAATATGAAAACACAATGGGAAATTTGAGCAAAAGGAAAATTGATCAATAACTGGTAACAAGAATTTCACTAAAAATTATATACAAGTAAACTTTTGTCAGCTTACTACTAATGGAATAAAGGAATCAATTGTAGAATGTGGCACGTAAAACCAATTAAAAACAAAAATAAAACTGTAATAACCACTGATGATGATGTTGATGATTCGGATGATTAGTGAAAACGGAACAGCCAGTATGGTACCTAACTTTGTAGTTATTTTAAACTTTTGAACATCATCCTACAAGAGGTACGTACTGAGCCTGTTAATAATGTTCACAGATTTCTATTCACTACTGCTGCATATGCCTTTTGACTTAAAAATAATGGAAGATGTGCTTTAATGAACAATAGGCACTCAAAAAGCGCATATATGGTTCCTGTGTATTATAATCTGAAGCAACAGGACTTAATTTTAAAATTAACACTCAAACTTTTAAAACTTTATATTTTGCCGCTTTAAATTGGCAGACTGATTGCAGTTTGTGGTTATTTTGCTTTAAAGTTGATAAATAATAGAAAGTTATATAAAGCTGCTGTGATGTAAGCATGCGCGTTCAAATGACATATTAAGTTATCTACTGAGACTGGTTGTAAAGCTTTTAAAATAAGAAAATTGTTGAGCTTCCTGTGTGTTTGTGTGTGATTGTGACTCACTCTTACAGACTTGATGACATGGCTTCAGCATACAACTCCAGTCAAGGTTGGAGCTATACAAAGTGATGCTTACACAAACGAATTTAACCCAACCTGACTTTATCTTTTAAGCCATACAATCGTTCACCTACTGTATCATAGCTTGGCAATATTCAGAAATATTGAACCACAGCCAAATGTATTGATAAAGACGGTAACTGTATAATGTTAATGCAGCGTCTAACCCTAAGTAATTGTCAAAACGAAAGACGTAAAATTGGTGAGTGTGTGAGTGAGTTTTACCTTTTTAGACTTTTTAGGTAATTTTCTAAGGGAATTGTTGAACTTCATTACCTATCGAAATAAGACAACAATGTGTTAAATTAATTTTGAAAAATTATCAAAACCGAAGACGTTCAGATGACGGAATAAAAAAGGAAATTACCGAACCCTAGCCTGCGAGCCGGCTCTTCTAATTTTTTAGGGGGAAAACTATAGGGCCTGGGTTGGAATGGGAAGAAGAGCCAGCACGGAACCTATTGTGTTTTGATTCTGCTGCATCGTAAATTACGACACAGTGATTTGATTGGTTTAGATGTCGATGACGCGTGACGTATATTCGGAATACGGCTCAAGTTGAAAAATCCACACGAGAAAGATTGCGAAGTGGTCGTAATTCGGTCTCTTGAAACAGGATTCATGGAGAAGTTGGGGTTCGAAATCCAGTTGAAGACAGATCATAAAGTTGCTGTTGGTTGTCTTTTGGATGGGGTTGATGTTTTTGCCGTTATACAGACAGGTTTCGGCAAGAGTCTCATTTTCAGGCTTTTGTCATGGCTAGTAAAATGGCAAGCAATGATCATGCAACGGCTATGGTTTATACGCCTCTGAATAGCATTACAGTAGAGCTGCAAGCATGAGGGGCAACTGGGCTCGGAATTTTGGCTGCTTCTTTGACCAAATTGAGTGCGGTGGAGCTCAAATCTGCCGACTTAAATTGGCTTTCGTATGAGTCGGCGGAAAGTGTGTTAGATGACAAGTTCCTTGGTGCAATGTGAGTCTAGAGTTCCAAGTTCGAGCTCCATATTTCTTTTCCTGCAGTTATTGTCGATGAAGCTAGTGTTATCGAGATATGAACGGGTAAAAGCAAATTTGTTTTCGATTGTTGTGTCTTACAAGAGAAAAATGGATCAAATAAATCATGCACATGCTTGTTGTATTCCTACAAAAAAACTGTAACATTCTTTGTAAATAAATAAATCTTGATTCTGTCGATGTCATGCCCTAAATTGCCGTCTTTGTATTTCATGGAAACAAGACTTGACAAAGGTTTTATTTTTATTGTAATTATTTTGTGTTTCAGTTTTAGCTTAGCTGTATGAGCTTTCAAATTACTTGTTGTAAAGTAAACACACATGATAGCTGAACTTTTAATTTACTTCCGACGATCGCTGACTGGTCTAGATTTGACCGAATTTGACAGCGCATCAAGAGGTCGGAAGTTGGGGTTGGAATCAAAACACAATAGGTTCCGTGCAGGCTCTTCTTTCAATTACCACCCTGGCCCTTTAGTTTTCCCCCAAAAAAATTAGAAGAGCCGGCTTGCAGGCTAACCGAACCCCAACGGTAGTGTCTAGTTCAGTAACGTGTAACATTAAAGCACATCCAGTTTAATGACACAATCGAAAAAGTTAGATCCAATCTGACTAGCACACGGAGGTTAGATTTATTCCCGTTCAACAGTTTAAAACAGCCACCACAGAAACGTTTTTGCTGAACATTATCTCATTCGAATGAGAAAAGGCTCCAAGTCTTTCACTGCAGGTGTTTGAGGCAGATAGTCAAGATCTTTTACCCAAATCGCATTTCAAATGATTTACTTTACTACAGAACTAGTCAAAGAAACGTAGTTTACATTGTTGAACGGAAGTGGCGCTGCATTAGCCACATAGCAGGAAGAAATGACGCAAATTTAGTACTTGAAGGGAGATGGAAGCATGGGCGACAAAGAGAGACGTTGTTGCGAATTGCGACGTGAAAAATCTGCAAAGGAGGTGGAAAGGATTTTAACAACGTGAAAAAAGGCCCAAGATCGTGCGCAGTGGAGACGCCTTGTGGACACCATGCGGTCCAGAACGGATCAACACATTTAAGCTGAGCTAAGCTAAATATATTATCAGTAATAAATAAAACAAGTGTTTTAATGGTAAGAACTTTTCTCCATCCTTTGTACAACAAATTAAAAAGTTCAGGTAGCATACAACTTCACGTTATGTCATAGTTTCTGTACTCTTTAAAGAAAATTAATTAACGGGACTAAAATTTATCAAAACTTTTACATCTGAAGGTCACTGAAAGGCATAACAAAAAAAAACACCATACAGGATCTAGAATTAGAGTCCTGAACCCGGAGTTAGTAATCCGCGATTTAAATTACGTTGCTAAAATGCCAATAAGCGTGCCAACTAACTAAAACCCGTTAAGTTTCTTTGGTCATATTTGAGATTTCGTGGACCGGTCTTGACAAATTGCCTCGATTTTATGACTGGGATCGCAGTAAAGCGACGCATGAAATTGCTCCTACAGAAATATAAAGTTTCCTAGCAAGATATATCAAGTTTCAGTAATTTTAAAAATTGAATACATTTTTGATCCAATTGAAATATAAAATATCAAATAATTTACAAAGAATGACAATATCCATGGGACAATTGATATTAAAATTCTGCGAAGACAACTCTGAAATGAAATCGAATGGCTAATTAGATGAACTTACTGCAAGAGGAAGAAGTGCAAGGAAATTCTAAGATTTACATCAACGTTTATGGCCAAAGTGTGGTAAACAAGTTGTTCGCTTTGTCTGATTTACATGAAGGAGCGATAGAAGACGGGGTCCTTGAAAAACTGTTAGACCTTGATATCACGAAGTTGAGTTACGACACCGAATCACACAAATTGATCAATATCGACCCCATCGAAATATAAACGAATGGACATTTGATGACGTTTTGTCAACAATTTGGTTGACAAAGTTTTGTTAACGTTACTTTCTTGAAAAAGTAATTATATTTAGGAATTCATTTCAACATTTAAGCTTAAATTAAAACTTATATTAGTCTTTGAACTTGAACATGCAACTCTTGTTGCTCTCTACATGTTATTTGTTTAAATGCTGATGTTCTTCTCATTAGAGAGGAACATGTTTACATTCCTTGATATACTACTGTACACTGGCACCAAAAATATAACACAAAAGAAACAATCTTGTGAATATGTGGTGTGTTTAAAGTATTCCAAGAAAACGCTAAAAGATCATCGCAAAACTCGCAGCACTCCCATTAATCTATGATTACTCAAAATGTAACTCGTGCTCATTATCTGATCCCTGACCACATTTCCATTGGTTCACGGTCTAATCTGTACGAAATATGTCAACATTCGTGTGGCTGCGTTTTTTGTTATGGGAAATATAAAAGCTGAAGGAATTATTGTTGTGAGACAATGAGGGGCAAATAGTTATTAAAGCAAATTGCAATCACTTTTTAAACAAGTTGCAGTCAAGATCCTCACGTGACGTCAGCCGAACTGCTAAATGAAGTTGCCAACAATTTCAATCCAGAGCTATAAGCAAAAGAAAACTAAAAATAGTAAGTTGGTCAAGAGTGCTGAAAGGGACTCACGTGTATTAGTTCTGTTTCGAATGCGATTAACACTGAATTTTTTCAAATGCGATTAACACTGAATTTGCTTGAAAAGATGAGTATTTGATTGTTTGTTTGTTTTTTCTAACCATCTTGGTTTAACTTTATAATTATAGCGCAAAATAATGTACGTACAACTAATACCACCGAAATGTTGAAGCTCGCCATCCCAGTTCAAAGAAGTAACAAGTTCGCAAAACAAGTAAAAAACTGTTACTGAAAAGAATTGCTGAGGCAAAAAACTGGATGAACCCAATGTTTACAACTGTAGAAAGCTCAGACCTGTACCTGCAAAGGCTGAACATCCAATAACTGCTTCATTTTTATGTCTTTAGTCAACTCAAAAGCCATTTTACCTGCAAAATAAATATTCATTATTGAACATCACGTTTATACATAAATTTAATACTAATTGAATGAATTTTCTTCTTGGTTTGGTTTTGAACTGATTCCAACAATCAAATTCTAGCTTGCTAGCCTATGTATTTTAAAATAATCATAATCCATGAATCGCAATAGCTTTGTTTACCGTAGTCTTGTCATTGTTAGAAAGGTTGGTCTCAATTTGAGCAATGACACGATCGCCACAGCGAAAAGCTATTTTGAAAATGTCTGCAGAGTCAGACAGTAATAAAAAAAAAAAAAAGTTATGCTAATGAGCATCACTGGTCACGAAACTTTCGTTTGTGACTTTCATATCTTCCTTCTCTCCAAAATATGGAACTGAAAGTTTAAACTAAACTGCGGTTTTCTAGCTTTTTGCTTTCACTTTTCATTACTGCGTTTGTTTTTCTGTTTTTGTTTTTGTTTTAGCCAATATAAATCCAAAAAATTCGATCCGGCAACAATGAGGTAACTTTAGCTCTTCTTCAAAAACGCGCCATTACCGTCTAACGGCCGCCGTCTTTGAAAATTTTGATAGCAATTAATTTACTATGGGAGGTCCCCTATTTATACCAGCGGCTCGTATTTCAGTTTCAGTTTCAATTTATTTATTTTGCCTTATGGTACATAAATTTATATACAGAAAATGTTAACAATTTTAGTTAAAAATAGGCAAGGAAGCCCACAAAGAAACCAAGAGGCTAATAAGTAATGTGGGATTCCCTGAAATGTATTTAAGTGGATGTGAATTTTTGACTCCCCCTGGACGGGACACCAATCCATCACAGGTTAGCTCCCAGCAGACGCTGGTTTTCATTTACCTTCCCCGAAAGGATGGAAAGCTGAGTTAGTTTGGCGGTAAAGAAAGTCACATAAATATTCAAATCTAGGCAGAGCCGGTTATCGATGTGGGTACCTTAAGGTCGGAAGGCAGAGATTTTACCAGCTGTGACAACCACTCTAGCCCTTTTACTACAATTAGAATATAAAATTCTCGCTTTGAAATTAGTCACTTGAAGTTATGTAACTCTAAAGAAGAAGTTTACCATTACTGTTCTTGATTGAAGTGTCTGCGCCATGTTGAAGCAACCAGACAGCCACCTCCTTGTGACCTCTGCAGTTAGACAAAGACAGACAGACGGACTTAAACGCTACCTTGGGCTTACAGTTTATAAATAAAAATTAATAAATAAAAGCAATGACAAACTCTTAAAACGTGATAATCTATTTAATGTTTACATCATATAATATTCATATAAATATTTGTATATACATTATACTACATACTTATAAACTTTATTTGGAATTGTTGAACTATTTTCACTTGACTCTAAGCTACCCTAATGAGTTCTCAAAGTACAGTACTTCTATGTCCCATACTATTTATTACGAAACGCTTGTAATCTTCCATATTGCATTTTGCTGTGTTGGTATTTGAGAAAAAAATCGAAATAGCTTATTTATCTGAGAATCCAAACAGTCAACTCTTTTGCCGTTACCACTGTCATCGTGGTCATCATCTTCTTCGTATATAAAGTCCCTATTTTCCCAGTGAAGTTGGACGTAATCTTGGTTAAACAGTGATGAGGAATTCTCAACTTGAATTATTTTTAGTAGAACTTGCAAATTAGAAAACAGCTCACCTGTATGCAGCACAGTGAAGCGGGGTGTTACCAACTGCATCTTGACAATTGATATTGGGTGCATGTTCAGAAGACAACTGCAGATAGAGAATTTAACATTTATTTCTAAAAAAAACTTAATACTACTATACATATTTAACTAGTAAATTAACTCATTTCAACTATGTTGTTATTTAAGAAAAGATGATGATGATTATGATTTAGCATTTATATAGCGCCATTTCCATTAGGTAGATGATCAAAGGCTCTTTACAATGATTTACAGTTGACTGTTGTATTGAGGGTCTTAGATAGTCCGCTATATACGGCTCACAATTAAATTCATTAAGTATTGCCCTCAGTTAGAAGTA